>JAOBYJ020668666.1:0-13251 GCA_025403565.2 Palythoa heliodiscus | reverse complement strand
TAGAACAAACCAAGACGATTGATAAGTAAGATAAAATATTCGCATCCAATCTTTATGAGGTTTAAAACAGCTCACCTACGGCTCGATGTTTTAAATCCTCATAAAGATCTCCTACTCATATTTTATCTATTACTTACAATGTAATGCAGTACAGTACACTAACCATTATTTCAACTCGCAACTAGCAAATTATTTTAAAATAATCATTCCCCATAGTAGAAGTGACTAGTTGTGAATAAATGTCTACTGACACTAGGCACTGACACTGTGCAGCAAAATCAACACTCATGTAAAAATATAACAGCGCACCATCCAGAACGCTGATAACAGTTTTTAAAAGAAACTCTTGATGGCGTCAGCAAGTGAATAAGACGTTTTGAGAAAACAACACAAGGTTGTGAGTAAATAGCTCCGATAAAGAGCTCCAAATGTCAGCTTTGCTCAACCATCTGACAGCAACAAAAATTTACTCACAACTTAGTGTTGTTTTTGTAAAACGGTATAACACCTACTTTTTTCATTTTTGCCAAATCAAAGTCCTCTTGTTCAACAGCTCTCCTTTTTTCTACATCAAACTTTCCAAGCTTTTCTCCAACCTAAGTCCAGGTAAAGTGGTAAATTAATGACAAAATTTGTACATGTCAAATATCAAAGTTTGATAGAAACAAAATGTGCGACAAAATACTAAACTAAAAGGAGATGTTATATGTAGTTATTCATGTAAATTAGAATAAAAGATTCTAAGTCATATCAATTCATAACTCAAACTTAATCCAAAAACTTATTTTAAATGTTTTGGCCTTCAACCTTCTTCGGTAAAATATCACAACAAATGCATGGCCTGAGTTATAAGTTGATATGACTTTGAATGTTTTATTCTAATTTATAGTTTTAAACTCCATCAAAGTCTGTCTATGAATCTACTGGATCCTCGTAAATCCACATTTTCTGTGGGCTGACATTGGAACATTTATACTATAATCAACTGTACATTTATTTGTGTATGTATAATATCATGCATGTATTTTACCAGAAGTATATAACCAACAGTTACATGCTTCTGGTTTTTCCTTCTGGTCTTTTTTCTTTTACTGTTTGCCTTGAATAGCTTCTGCTACTTGTAGACAGGGCAAAAATGTAACTTGAGAGTTATGAAACTAATAAAATGATGGTTTTTGCTATTGTTAAAATAAATATAATTCTTAGCCAACCATTATCTTAATCGTATTTCTGTACCTTTCAAGGTTGTTTTTGAATATTTCAGTATGGATATGACAGGGTTGCCACACATCAGAATGAAAAAAATTCCCTGATTTTTCCCTGACCTGACAATTTGTACAGAGAGCACAACATGCTTCACATAATTTTCAATTTTTTGTTTAGACGTTCAATAAATGCGAAAAAATATATAATATCCAAAATGATATAAATTTCCCCGACTTTGAACAGAATTCCAAATTTCCCTGACCAAATGCAAAATTCACTGACACTTCCCTGACCTTGAAAAAAAAATTCGTTTTTCCCTGATTTTTCACCGACCATGGAAACCCTGTATGAATGTGGTTGATGAGTAGACCTCCCTTCCCCCGAATGTTTCACAATGTTGGCAGACAATGCCATACACATTACATTTTACACGAGATTATGTAAGACACAAATTCAATCTGACCTCCCACAATTCTACAATCCAGGGTTAAAAATAGTTTAATTGATCAAGATTGTGAAAAAAAACCTCAGCAATAAGGTTTAGTTAAATCTCCCTAAACAGTTTAAAAGACTTTTTATTGACGCAATTTTAAGAGATATGTGGCAAAAAACGTTTAAATTAGGTAGATTCACTGTAGATCATTACATGTACCTTGTATAGATCAGTCATCACCAGCTTCAGTTTCTTGGCATAATCATATCTCTCCGCTTATGAGAATCAAAATAAAACAAGAAATCTTAGAATTGTCAAAATTAGAAAATAGTTAAATTATTCCTTTGCCTGTCTCTGTAAGAAATTTCTTCTGAAAAGTGTGATTTACAGACAGTACGGTATCTATACACCAATTGCCAATAATTTAATAACAAAGCAACAAATAATCCATTAAACTTTGAGGAACTTTACATTCAAACATCCAATTGTTTTTAAACATTTTAGAGCTTTTAATAGTAAAAGCTTGCAGTGTTCCATTTTAGACTAATCCCCACCTCGGATAGCTTCAGCTTTTTTCTCTTCAAGTCTTCTAATCAATGCAGCTGTTTCTTGATCCTGCAAAGAACAGTTTTAAGTCATTCCATATCTTTTTCTCTTCAGATGATGATAAAGCCCCGCACAAACAGTTTCAACATTTGCTTCAACATCTATTCAATTTTATCGAACGCTATTCACGAGTGTTGAACAATGCTATTAAACACTGTGTGGGCTGCATTGCTTTCAAAATGTTAAAAGGGGGTGGCAAACGGTTTCAACATTGTTGTTCAATAAAATTGAATTATATTTGCATACATAGTTTAATTGTGGGTTCTAAAAAATGTACCTGGTACATGTCAAATGCTAAGTCATCCATCGGGGATATGTACTCAGGTCTGCCAGAAGAAGAAAGACAATCAATAACTGAAAAGAATTATATGGCAAGTTTCAGTCACTTTAAGAGGTACATACTGTATGAAATGAAAATTTCTAAAGCACAAGATTTTATCTATGGCTAATTCTAATTCATATTCTAGATAATTCTAATCTAAACCATCTAACTTAAATCACCACCTAACAAAGCAAGGCTTTATTTCCAGAGCAGATCAAAATAACAATTGACTGAAAATACGTTACAATAACTGTAGACAGTTCCAACTAAAGCTACTTAAATTTAGGGATTTATATTATCATCTTTGCATCCATGTTTTCCTGCCGCTTTTCCCAGTTTAGCTGATGAGCTTTACAGTTTAAAGTGATTTTACTGCCATGCAATGAACTAACGTGGAGTCAGATTTTATTATTGCTATCACAGCAAGTGAGCCTGAAGTGAATGAACAGAGGCAGCACTTATAATCAACAAAACAGGAGGCAGAAGTTTTACGTGAACCGCCAGGCATCCTGGTTACTTATTACAATGCATTCTGGTTAATGCACAGTAGCTTGATAATTATCTGTGCCGGTAGGAAAGATAATTGAAGCAATGTTCCAACAAAATAATATACTCCTCTTTGCAACTGAGGCCGATCACAATTTTCTCTGCAACTATGAAAATCACAATTTCAGCACATAATATTTATGTGCCAACAGTAAGTTACAGCATATGGACTAACAGTAAATTACAGCATATGTACCAACAGTAAACTACATCATATGTACCAACAGTAAATTACAGCATATGTACCAACAGTAAACTACAGCATATTACTAACAGCAAATTGCAGCATATGTTCCAACAGTAAATTACAACATATGTACCAACAGTAAATTACAGCATATTACCAACAATAAATTACAGCATATGTACCAACAGTAAATTACAGCATATTACTAACAGCAAATTACAGCATATGTACCAACAGTAAATTACAACATATTACCAACAGTAAATTACAGCATATGTAACAACAGTAAATTACAACATATTACCAACAGTAAATTACAGCATATGTACCAACAGTAAATTACAGCATATGTACCAACAGTAAATTAACATATTACCAACAGTAAATTACAGCATATGAAACAACAGCAAATTACAGCATACGTATACTGAAAATGTGATTTTCATCTTCTCAGCCACATCCCACAAGCATTAAACTTCCACTTCACTTTATGTTTATCTTAGGAGAGCTCGAACCTGTTTGTCAGCTGCATGCTGTCGAAGACTAATAAGACCAAAACAGCTGTCCACAACTGCTAACATTTTTTTAGGCTCACCTTCTCTTAAAATCCCTCTGATCCGCAAGGCTATATAGTGCTCTATTAATATTTTAGTGGCTGCGTAATTACTAGCACACAAGTGCAACACAGTTACGTTTTTTTTATTCCAGCCAAAGTGCACAGGCGTTATGCTTCTCCTTTACTTTGTATTTTCTGTGGGAGTCTGAACCTGTTTGTTAGCTGTGCTGACGAAGCCTAATAAGGCCGAAACAACTGTCTCAGGCTTACTTTAAGTTATGTAATGCTAGATGCAAGATCCAAACACCAGAATAAAAAAAGTTGACAGCTGTTGGAGAAAATATCTGTGACAATTCAATGACAAAGTCTCAGCACACAATACCACAATTAGATCCACTGAACACTAAATCAGGGAGATTACAAAGTAATTATAACAGAATCAATTGAAATATGTCATCATGCAATAAACCTAAATAACAATGTTCAGCATAAAATTATATCCAGTCTTGGACCGGTCTTGAGAGATAGACAGATAGTTTAATAAGACAAATACATTGCAGCCGAGGGTTGAATTGGATACTACAATAAAAATGGTTTACAAAAGAGCTTATTTACAATTAAAATGTGATTTACAAGTAGGGTCAATAAAATTGTCTATTCAATACAAGGGATTATCATTAACACGTTGTTACATGGCTGGATTAAATGCATTCTTAAAACGGTTCGTGCGAAACCGTGGTAAATGGAAGGTTCTTGCTCTTCTTAGCTTGTATGGTCCTAGATGGCGTGAGAGGAGGATGTGGGCAAGGCTGTGGTCGCTTGTACCCGTAACACTCGAAAAGAGCTTAGAACATAGGTCTTCTCGTCTTTGACGTAGGGAACAGAGACCAAAACTGTATAGGGACTGTCTATAAGATTGACAAGGTACTATTACAGAAATTGCTCTTTTCTGAACACGTTCAAGATCATCACTAAGGTATCCAGGAAGACTGTGATGCAAAACAGGAGTGCCATATTCTAGTATGGGCCTTATTACAGTACAATAGAACTGAATGATGTCTCTGTGGCCAACGCCAGCTCTCTTAAGGAGAATAAGGAAATATAAACGCTTATTTGCCTTCTTAATTAACTCATTTACATGGTTATTCCATCTATAATCCTTAGATATGGTAACCCCTAAAATCTTAGCACACTGGGTTTTAATTAGATCTTTGCAACCTATGAGTAACAGGATCGAACAAATCTTTGCTTTTCTTAAAATCAATTCAGTTCTTTACATTTGTCTGCATTTAACTGCATGTTTTGGTCGTTAGTCCAGCTCCGTACAGCATCAACTGCACTTTGGATGTTACTTAGCCCTCCCCTTGGTACGATTTCTGCAATTGTGGTATTGTCCACGTACTTCCATACGTGTACGTTGTTAACACACAGGTCATTTATCATTAAGATAAAGAGCCAGGGTCCCAGTTTGGTGCCCCGACGCATGCCAGCAGGGACAGGGCCTCATTCCGAGTAGCAGTCAGAGGAGAGTTTGACATGCTGGTATCTTTGCGCAAAGAAGTCGACAACCCAGAGGGCCACACCCTGTGGGATGGCCAGGCTAAAGATCTTCTGCACAAGGTTATAATCGATCAGATCAAAAGCCTTCCTGTAATCAAAAAGGACCGCTCTCACTGAAGTGCCAGATGAATCTGTGGCCTAAGTCCAGGTATGCAGCATGGAGACAAGTGCAAGTAGGGTAGGTGACTTTGGTATCCCACCAAACTGGTTTGGGTCAATCACCGTCAGCACTGCAGGTGCAATGTGATGATGGACAATGAAGCCCTCAGTGAGCTTGGAGAGAGCAGGGGTGAGAGAAATTGGCCGGAGGTGCTTGTTAACATTGGTGACAGGTTTTTGCTTTGGAATCAGGACAACATCAGCTATCTTCCAAGAAGCCTGACACCTCTGTTCCGCGAAGCTGCAATTCAAAATGGAAGTTACAGGCCGGGTGATGATATCTGCATACTCTTTCAACAACCAGTTGGATATACCGTCAGGCCCCGCGGCCTTCTGAGGGTTCAGGCCAGACAAGGATGACAAGACTGCAGAGTCAGATATGGTCAGCAGCATTTGGTCGTCAAGGTAACGGGGAGGTGCCTCGAGCTTCTGGAAGTGGGCCATGGGTTCGATAAAAGCATACAGAGTTCGAATCATACATATTTGAAACGTATTTGCAGAAAATGTATAATCAAAACTTTAACTGATAACTGATTGGATGTACTCACAAATGAAAATTAATAGTATCTAAAAGTAAAACACCAGAAAGATAAGGTTGAGGGGTCTGAAGGGAGCTACACTTTGACCTGCTATTGCCATCTGTAGCGCAATAATTTTGTTCTGACAAAGAGCTAATCCTTCTTGAAATGCCACCTTCTTTCATACTCCAGAAAAACTTACTTATTTATCTTCCCCCAGACTGGATCATTGGCCAGCCCTGCTGGATCTTGTTTCATGTACCTGTTGACCAGGTTGTCAACACCAGAGGTCTGAAACACAAAAGGAAGTATGACATTTAAACAAACTTACTCTTGTACAATAAACAATAACAACAGGCATTGAACTTGTCACCTATAAAGGCTAATGCCACCAAAAAATGAGTGCTGGCTACAAGATTTTTAGAACCTTTGGCCAGTTGTCTACTACAAAATTGTGTGGAACCTTTGCGACTGATTAGCTAAACGTAATTGTTTCTAAGAAAATGATAAACAATGTGATGAACGAATCAAGCTTATCTGCTTTCTTGGGCAAACAAAATAATTTATCTGGAAAAAACCCAATTATTCTTGCACACACAGCTACAGATGCAAGCACAGTACAATGATCGTCAAATTTAGGTCAGCATCTTCATGCACAGATGTTTGTAGGTGCAGGTTCTGAGGCACATTGGTGGCCTTGTTCCTGCAGCGTGTCGTTCGTATCATTTTTGTATATAAATTATGCTTGCCGAAAGATTTTACGGCATACATTGAAAAAAAACCGAATGAGCCGACAAAGTTAGACTTTTGTGCTGTGGCTGGGTCAAAGAGAACCATTGCAGACATAATTTATCCAGATGAGGATGCTGATGCAGATCAAAATGAAGAGAGCCAAAGGAAAAAAGTAAAGGAACATTGAAACAGAAATTTCAACCCACATGGGAAAGATAAATTTCAGTCCCTGGATCATGTATGATTAAAACAAAAAATCGATAAAATGCCAGATGTGCACAGAGCACACTTAACTTGTGGGGAAATATATTCTGGCAGCAAAACACTGAAGGGGTTTACTCTCGATCTCCACAAGCATAACACGTCAAGCAAAACAGTACTAGCTGAGTTCAAGAAAATGTGTGTAACTAGTGCTGACTTCTTTTATATTTGAAAATACTTGCAATTTAAATGCAATTTATGAGTATTTAGAACATTACACAATATTAACAGTAAAATTAAATTCTGAAATTGCAGCTTTTTAATATAACCATACCCCAGTGCTGGAAATTAGCAGTCGTCCGGTTGTCTGAGATGACCAAAACGTTTACCCTGGCAACCAATTTTTGGTAAAATTAAGAGGCTGGTTGCCCGAGAAATAAAAAACAGACAACCAAGCCAAAACAAAGAAAATGAGTTAATGATAAACAGAACAAGACTTTAATACGAGATGGTTTGTTTTGTTAATATTCGATAATGTGAAGTTAATGATAAATAATTTACCTCAGCTAAGACTGTTGTCCTGTGTTTTGGATCTCTGTGAATTTTACAGAACATTGCCAGGTACGAAAATTTATGAGAGAAACTCAAAGTTTCATCTCAGGCAGTGATCAAGATTAAAGATGCCATTAATTTTTGAATATGTCACAACTTAACTCCAGACTTCTGCGAAAGCCATTGGGCTACACACAAGTACAGTTCTAGACGCGCTTGTTTTGTGATCTTTTTTTTTATAAAGTAAAAGTAAAGTTAACATATAATTAAGATCACCAAGAAGACAAGAATGGATTTTATTTTGTGTAGTACACTTAAATGGCATGGGTAGGTTTTTCTGACGGGCAACCAAGAATTTATCAGGCTAGGGTAACCAAACTCATGGGTTTCGTTGTCCAGCTTTTTAAATAACTTTCAAAAAATTAAGTTTAGCAGGTTCATAAAACAGGAAAATAAATTGGTCTCGCCCTCCTTGTAACTGCATGACAAACTTACCGAATCTGGCCCAAGGGTTTCATCAAACAGCTGGTCAACTGGGTCAGCTATAACATTCACAGCAATAATTCCAACCTGATTGTGGATGTAAAGGAAATACTAATGACTAAGTATGTATACTTAATAAGCATCTTAATAATAATTATTAAATTCGGCCACTGATTTCACTTGACAAGCTTTCATAGAGTCAGTTGCTGTTCATCTTTGTTCTTTCTCCAACTTACTAAGTTGAATACTAATGAAGCAGAATGTAAATAATGACGTCTGCAAAGATTCGACTATACGGAACTTCTATTTCCATTGGTAAAAGTCATTTGCTCAGTTGCTGATAGCATGGTAACAATTAATATGTAAAATGCAAATAAAAGTATAATAATTATTGTTAAGGTTACAGTACAGTCTGAATAGGTAAAAATTAATTTTTTATCATTATTTTTTTAGCTTTTGTGGGAAAACTATTGGAAGATCGTTTAGGCAAAAAAAATTGGTTTGATAGCATAATAGTTCTTGAGATATGTAAAGTCAAAACTCATTATGATCACCAGAAGTAAAATATGGTGCGAGCCTTTTTTTTAATGCATTTTTCTCGAAACAACTTTTTGCATCAAACGAAGCTGTAAAAAAGGTTCCAACTCTGACAGGTTTTGTTCTATTGCTGCCAAATTTGGCACAGCGGCTGTATAATGTCTGAGCTTCAAAACTGTGTTAGGAAATTTTGAAACTCAGCTTGGATTTTTTTCCGGATGATTTGTCAGAAAAACTCCTTTGCAAGTAACAAATTTTAAGAATCAGCTATAAAATGTGAATGGCAAAGTTTATCAAAACTCACTGACACCGTTTTGGCAATCAAGCTGTAAATGATAACAAATGGTAGTTTAGCTCACAGTCGAACGAACTTGAAACTTTGCGATGGAAATTTTTTTGTCACAAACAAAATGCTCAGTGTCACTGGTAAAGAAAAAAATAAAAGTGCGATTTGAACTACCTATAATTTTATTAGCTTTCCAGTGATATAATATAGGTTTAGGGGTATCCGATGCATAACAAAAGAGTTTCGGATTGATAATTGGAAACATCTCTCAGACTGTACCGTAGCCTTAAATGTTGTAAAACTGCTGAGTATGTGCTGGAATACTGACCTGATTGAAAAGATTGTACTTGTTGACATGATTCTTGTGCACTAACAGTTTAATAAATTGACCTTCAGCATCGACATGGATTGACTTCAGCTCTCTTGCCTGCAACATGATCACACACAATATATCACATTCAAGAAAAACATGAAACGATAAAAAATGAGTTCTAACAGTACATGGTTAGTACACCTTCAGAATTTCAAAAATCTAAGATTTTCCACGGCTGCATTTTTGTTTTTTCTAGGGCTTTTCCAGGGCTCCTTAAACCCATAATAAAAATAACAACGTCCACAATTACCTATTTATTATAAAAATAAACAGCTTTTTAATACTTAATGTAAACATTACAATGATAGTTTAACGACATGTAAAAATTAAGTCTAAAATCTTTATTGTTACTTGAAATGAAAATCAAAACAAACCATTTGGCAAATCCAGATTTTTCGGTAAAATTTTGAGATTTTTCAGGGCTCAATAAAAAAAATTCTAGGGCTTTTCCAGAGGTTTCCAGGAAATTCTAGGGCTTTAAAAATTTTCCAGGGTTTTCCTGGATTTCCAGGACTCGTACAAACCCTGATAGTAAAAAGAATAAGCTACAGTCCCTTAAGGTGTTTTTTCAAAAATTGCTTTGATTCTAAAAATTAATGTTGTTAAATGCTGCTGCAAATACTCTAGATTAATTTAACCAGAAAAACTTGAAGTTTCAGGAAATGAGAGCATTTCCTGTGGTAAAATTGGAAAGCCTGAGATCATGATCATATTAATCGCAACATTTGCTGCAACTTAAGCATGTCATTTATACCAAGAACCTTGATAAGCATTACAAAACAATAGCTGTGTTATTTATACAAAGAACCTTGATAAGCATTACAAAACAATAGCTGTGTCATTTATACCAAGAACCTTGATAAGCATTACAAAACAATAGCTGTGTCATTTATACAAAGAACCTTGAAAAGCATTACAAAACAATAGCTGTGTTATTTGTAAAAAGAACCTTGAAAAGCATTACAAAACAATAGCTGTGTTATTTGTAAAAAGAACCTTGATAAGCATTACAAAACAATTGCTGTGTCATTTATACAAAGAACCTTGATAAGCATTACAAAACAATAGCTGTGTCATTTATACAAAGAACCTTGATAAGCATTACAAAACAATAGCTGTGTTACTGTATTTGAAATCCACTTCTCATACCTTTTTTTACCATTACATAGTCAAATTTCTCCTGTAATGGTTAATTTAATTCTAGATTTTAATTCAGCTGTTTTTCATCTTATTGCCCAAAATGTAGAGCCTATGTTTTGTGATTCTATGCTTGCTAAAGCTGTCTGATGAGCAGAAGGAAAACACTTGACACAATCACCCTAAAATACATTGCAAACCTTCAATGTATGTAAACTAGTGCCCAGGACATCGTAAGCTGCAACAAGTTGTTCCATTGAAGTGTGGATATTCTGGGATGTTTTCAAGTTAGTTTACAAAGGTAAATAGCCTCAAAATTGTCCAATAATACTCTAGAAATCTCAATACTCTGTAGAAATACAGTACAGGTCTGTTTTGAATAAATTTTTGAGTAAAGATTTAGCTATTGCGCAGGATTTTGTCGATTTTTAGAAATTGTGTTTTATTGTGCAGGTTTGATTGAATTAATTGAGCAGTCCTGCACCTGTACACCCTGTGTGTACACCCTGAACACCCTGTGTGTACACCCTGAACACCCTGAACACCCTGTGTGTACACCCTGAACACCCTGTCAGCAGCCCTGCCACTAGTGGGACTGTATCGAACAAAATTTATAGAAACTGCAGTACCTTGAAACCTGTAGTTTCATTGTCAGCTAAACCCACGTATCTGCAACAAATAACAGTTTAAAATGTTCCTGATCAGGTTATACAATCATGTACATAAATACTGTTTTCTAATAATATTGTTGATTTGACTAATCATTGTAGATACTGTACATGTGGTAGTTGAAAACAATATTATTAAGAATACCATCACTGCATGTCACCGTCTTCGTCACCATCGATGATGATTATTAAATACTGCTGATTCGACTGAGCAATGATGATGCAGAAGCACATCATGTACAGTATGCAGAGATCAGACAAGTAGTGCAATGTAATAATGGGCCAACAGATGATGGTCCAGACCTACCCTAATCTTCTGTACTTGCATGTCAAAAGTGATGGTGGCTGGCCAGGAGGTACTTTGCCAACAAACAATTCAATCTTTGTTGCTACAGAAAAGGAATTTAAAAACAATAATTATAGTTCCTACATGTTCTCTTAGATTCTTATATCTACAGTATAATAAATTATGTAGGGCTTTGTACTTATCACTTATTAACATCTTAGCGCAGGACCACAAAGAGAGGTGGTCATTAATTTTGTGTTGGCGCTATGTGGGCTTGGCCCACGGCAGCAGTAATAGTAGTTGTACTTACACGTACTGTAACTCCATGATCACAAAATTATCAATGAGAAGGTACATATTCACATCAAATGCAGTATTCTCCCCAGAGCCTTTAAGCCAAGCAAGCTGCCTGACTATAATAATAATTATTTATTTGAAAACAATAAAAAGGCACTGCTGCTTGGCTTAGAAATAAACCCATTTGGTATAAAATGTGGGGCAGCAAATTTTTGCTGGTCAAATCTGACTTCAGAAAAATGTTATTTAAACAGATCAGCCTTTTCTTTCAAAACTTTTCCTGTACTTTTTTACCTAATATTTTTCTGCATTTTGAAATTTGATAATGAGTATGAGAGGCCTAGTGAATGCTTTTCTTGCTCAATTGATCACTTTAAAGACACCATCTTGAATTATTTCCAGAATGCAAAGGGCACTAAACTAATTTGAAGGCTTAGTCCTGCCATTTTGATAAACATGTTGGGGTCCTGCAAAAGTAAAACTCAACCCCCCTCCCCCCAACAAACTTTAGTGGGGTTAGATAGCAGCCTCCAATTGGTCTTAGTAAAACTAAATCCTTTTATAATGTAAACCCTAATTTTCCACTTATCTCCATTTCTGTCATGTTACGTAGATACGTAACAGACTGACTCCCCGTGGATGGAACACTAATCCATTGCAGGTTAACCCCCAGCAGAAGCTGGTACTCGATTTACCAACCTCATAAGGATGAAAAGCTGAGTTAGCTTTCGACGAAAGAAGGTCACACAAACGTTAAATGCTCAGAACCTGGGACTTGGTGGCTGGAAGGCAGAAATCTTACACTATAACAAACATTCCATGGTTATGGTTGTAGTAAATTGAGCTGGGAAAATACTGAAATCCTACTGTAGTTCCATGCACTTACTTATCAGGTATTGGTGCGAGAGGATTTGCATCTTGCGCAGCCTCATTGGCTCCTTCAACATCAGCACCACTTCTTGAGGGTACAAACAGAACCTACATAACAGCAAATCTTCACTCAGATCAGAAATATTACTGTAACCTCTGGAGTTTTCAGATAATTTGTGTGGACACTGATTTAGATAACTTTTAGTTTTTTCTATCATTACCTTAGAACAACTCAGCCAGGTAAAACCAAAGCAACAATATTATCGAGCTGATGCACAAGATTGTTGGATAGGCATAAAAAATTTCTCTAGACCAGAAAATATACAAATGAATGTACTGTACGTAATATGTTAAAGCTAAATTATTTTACGAGATTACACTAAGTGGCCCATTGGAGCCAGCACTTATCTCCGGTTTCTGTAGTGTTAAGCAGATGAGAGTCATTGACTCCCCCTGGACAGGACACTAATCCATCACAGGTTAGCTCCCAGCAGAAGTTGGTACTCATTTCACCAACCACACAGGATGGAAAGCCGAGTCAACTTTGGCAGAAAAGAAGGTCACACAAATGTTCAACTAGGCAGGGCCGGCATTTGAATTTGGGACCTTATGGGTGGAAGGCAGAGATCTTATATACCACTGTGCCAACCACACCACCGTAAGTAATAATTATTATGCAAAAGGCTATCAAATGATATGGATGAACCAATGATAATATAGTGTGTGTCGGCAGTTT
>JAOBYJ020667658.1:0-13252 GCA_025403565.2 Palythoa heliodiscus | reverse complement strand
TCAATTTGCAGAGTTTGGGACAACTAAATAGTTCAAGAACTAACCGAGTAGGTGACCCGAACAAGAATATTATGAGTGAGAAGGAAAATAGATACAATATAGTTGTTTTAGATAAAAGTATTACTACATTGGATGCGAATAAAGAGTAAGTTATCGATTAACCTAATGTGATTAAGTCAATTAAGCTTTCTAATATCAACTGCATGAGGCATATAATATCTTTTAACAGGTAAATATAAAAATGTAAAATAATTTAATATATTATGTTTATAACAACAAATAATCTCTTTGCTAATCACTCTCCTTGCAGGTACAGTAAAGACTGACATGGAGTTACAATTTAATTTTTAATAGGGCTGAAAGACTATCATGAGATAATGCTATTCTAGAAGATGAGCTACAGGTAAAATTTGGAGGGGATACTGGTGGCAGTTCATTCAAAATTGCATTCCAGCTAGCTAACTTGGAAAAGCCAAATTCATAAAACCACGCTGGGCTAAAAATATCTCGAAATCGGCGCTTTTAAATTTTGTAAGAGCCCGCGAATTTCAGCGGTGCTCGCCATAGTTGCTGAGTTGCTTTCAGAATCCAATATGGCGGCTGCTGTCGCGTATGATAAAGTGTTCTCAGCACTGCAGGATTTACAGAGTGAATGCAACTTTGCAGAAAGAAAAAAAGCGACTGAAATCAAAGCGGAGTTGTTAGAGATAACACGAGCTGCTCTGAAAAAGTTTGCGCTGCCAAATGAGCAACAAACTAAGTATTTTATTGCGCACCCCTCACGAATGCTTGAGAGAGAAATGAGGCACTGGAACACAATCGCAACTAGACGAATGAGGCAGAAACCAAATGGTAGAAACCCATGGAAGATAAACGTTTCAAGGAATTTGCCTTTTGAAGTGTTTGAGGTACTGAAGGTGAAATGTGAACTTGCCAATGGCCACGTTTCTGGCACAAAGAGAAAATCTACCATTCAGTTCACCAATGCAGAAAACGTGGAGCGTCTTTTGGAACATGGCTAACTTGGAAAAGCCAAATTCAAAAAACAACACTATTGTCTTCTGTATGTTTAATGCCAAAGACACAAAAGCCAACCTGAAAACTGCACTACAGCGATAAAGAGATCAAGTAAAACCACTCATTAGTGCAGACTGGAAGTGAGTACCAATTCAAATCAACATTAGTGACAAAGAATGGCAATTGTTTATTCCAACGAAATGATAACACAATTTATTAGGCATTCATTATAGAAAATAAACACAAAATACTGCAATATTACCTACAGAGACAAGAAGTGGTGTTTCTCTGTGGTGATTACGAAATCCTGTGTAAAATACTTGGAATTGCTGGTGCTTCTGGCAAGTATTAATATACAGAATAGATCAGGCACTGAAGAAAAATAATAATTGGTGGTCAAAGATAATCAATATCAGAGTGTCTGTGCTTCTGCACTGCAAAACAAATATTAGTGTTGACACAAATTGCATTTATTGTTTTACTAGTAACAGGAGAATTCCCATGCCTCTGGTGTCTCATCAGCTCAAAGATGCTCATCATCCCTCGAAATGACCCCCGAAGATCCAGTATTCAACTTCAAACACTGGAATACATCAGAAGACTAAGAGGATTATGTAGCAGATGGTTCAAGATCAAGTCGCCAGTGTCTCTTCCATGTCTTACAAGAAATGTTGTTTGACATTGAAATTGACAAAGTGAAAGAATGATTTATTGCTCAAACTTCTAAACTTTTATTTTTATATGAACAAAATTAACATTAATTTTTAAGTACAATAAAACAAAACATAATTTAACTTTTCAACGTATGTATTCCTCGTCTTTATATAGGTTTGAGGATTTTCAAGAAACTCTTTGATAAACTGGAAGATAAGTGGTTTCAACTTGATAAAAAAAAAGTCAACCTACAGCTTGCAGTGGAGAGTGGCAAGCTTGATGAAACGGAGTGTAGTGAGAAAGCTGCTACCATTAGCAATGCAAACAAGCACAAAGTTCGAGCAAGAAGGCTTTGTACGAATTCTGAGGCGCTACAAGAATTGCTTACAATGCAAGCTTTGCATTGTCAAGAAACACTCACACTTAACGTCACTGCTCTGCAAAATGATGTTACAAAGATGCACGAACAAGCAGAACAGGACGTAACATAACAGGGGTCAACAGAAAACGACAAAAATCAAACTATTAAAAGTCATAAAACTCATACATTAATATATAAACACACTTATACAGTTCAATATAATGAAATATGAATTGATCCATTCAAAAATCTTTCGGCGAGCAAGATTAACTATCAGAGATAATTTTCTTCACAGGTAAAGCTTGCTGAAGAGCAACTGAGCTGAAAGCTGCTCTTGACAAATCTGAGGGATCACTTGTCACTTGGCTTCTTCTAGTTCTATAGAACTTTCTAATTAAAATTGGCACTAGCATAACATGCGAACAACACTGTTTACACTCAACTAATCTGTCCCTACTTATCCACTACAACATCGCATAACAGGAAGCCCAGGGACGTCACCAAACACCACAGGATATTCATAAATAGTTTTAACATTCTCAAAAACATAAATATTACATTTCGCCGCTTGAATTTTAAAGTTACAGAAAATGAGCTTGTAACACTGACACGTGTTGAAATTAGCTTTTTTCTCCTTTTTTTTAATCCTATGCGAATTTATTATTTTTTTTGTTGATTGTTTAGGTACCCATGAATTTTATAAGATGGTTTCAAGGTCGAGTGAACGGCCTTATTGAATATTTGATCGACAAACATGCATTACCTTACATTATCATTGATTATAGGGGCAGCGGAAACTGTTTTATTGAATGCATTATCAACAACATGCATCACCTGACGTCATCGTTAATTATGGGAAGAGCACAAATGCACCGATGGTACTGTTACAGCCTTATTGAATTTTAATCAAGAAACAATATGCATTACCTGATGTCATCGTTAATTATAAGGACAGTGCAAGCGCACTGATGGTAACTGCCTTTTAGAATATTTGATCAAGAAACAACATACATTACCTGATACAATCATTAATTATAGGGAGAGCACAAGAACGCAGATGGTAACTGCCTTATTGAATATTTGATCAAGAAACAACATGCATTGCCTGATATCATGGTTAATTATAAGGAGAGTGCAATCGCATCAATGGTAACAGCCTTATTGAATATTTGATCAACAAACAACATGCATTACCTGATATCATGGTTAATTATAAGGAGAGTGTAATCGCATTGATGGTAACAGCCTTATTGAATATTTTATCAACAAACAACATGCATTATCTGATGTTATCGTTAATTATAGGGAGAGCACAAGCGCGCTGATGGTGACTGCCTTAATGAATATTTTATCAACAAACAACATGAATTACCTGACATTATCGTTAATTATAGGGAGAGCACAAGCGCGCTGATGGTAATTTACTCTGCTTGTAATATTACTGCCTTGTGTGACGTTTGTATATATGTAGACAAAACTCATGGTAGTCTTATGCATCTATTAATGTTGATTATGTGAGAATATCCAATGTCTAACGAGGAGCCTGATCATCTTCTGGCCATATGTAATATCTTTAGATGAGCTGAACCAAGGGACAGGATCGGTCCGAATTAGTTTGGAAGTCAGGAGAAGGAGATGGAGATTTCTTGGTCATGTCCTCAGGATGCCGCAACAACACCACTGCGTAACTGCACTGACATCCATGGGTACCCGATGGTAGAAGAAAGGTGGGCAGACCCAAAACAACCTGGAGACGAAAGAGAGAGTGGAGGCGGGCTGGAAATCTTGGGAGGAAGCTAGAGTAGTACCGCGTGATAGGACACGATGGCGGAAAAGTATCAAGGCCTTATGCGCAACCGAGCGTAAAGAAGTTAGGTAAGGTAATGTGAGAATATACAAACAAGAAATTAAAATCCAAGTCATAGGACTTTTTTCTGTTTAAAATTTGGATGAGAATTTAGAGAAGTTGACCTTTTCTGTAAAATGATGGTTTTAAAAATTACAAAATTGCTTTACAGTGAGGATTCCGCATTATAAACGAACTTGCACGAGTGATTTAAGAAATAGTTAAAAATATCATCCAATCAGAACTCAATGTTATAATTGATGTGTACGTGCTTATTTAACGCTGGTTGTGATAAAGATTGTTTGAATCTTCAAGCAAGATGGTATTATTTCCGATGGAAAAGGGAGTTATTATTTTAGTCATTTAGTTATAGATCGTTTAAAAGAAAAACAAAATATTTACTTGGAAATGGAATTTTTATGTCTTCTCTCTTTGGCCAGGGTTTATTTGATAATCAGAGGGAGACTAGGTTTGAGTTTTTCGACAAGTCACATGATCTGGTGTGCTTCTTCATGCAAACTTTGTGTCTCGTCAGGCAAACAGCTGTGTGATTCGTCAGGAAAACTGTGTGCTTCGTCAGTTGGCTGTATTGCTCGGAGTGAAAACCTGCTTTTGACTCTTACCTCCTTCCCCTGATCCGCCCACTTTTTCTTGTAGTATAATTAGTGCTGATGCATTTTTCTTGGCCCGCACCTTTACTGGCGAACATACAACAGAATTTATTATATTTTTATTTGATTCAATAAAGCAGCTATGGACCTGTTGTCTATAGCCATATTGCTCCAGCTTATGTGTGTTTATTTTTATTGTCCAGTAAAAGGAGCTCAGGCAAGAGCAGAAATTTATGGGTTTTGTTTTGGGCAGAAAGAAGAAGACATAAAGCATGTTTTTGAAGGTCATTTTTAACTTACATCGTACAGACCATTAACATTGTAGTACACGTGAGCGACGCTCTGACCACAGGAGGCGATGTGTAAATGTAGACTAGGTGCGTGTCTATAAGGTCAGACATTCACTTTATATGAGTTGGCTTTTAACCATACATAGCATTAATATTAGATGGGACAGTGTAGTACAAGTGAGTGATGCTCTGACCACAGGAGGCGTTGTGTAAATGTAGACTAGGTGCGTGTCTATAAGGTCAGACATTAACTTTATATGAGTTGGCTTTAAACCATACATAGCATTAATATTAGATGGGACAGTGTAGTACAAGCGAGTGATGCTCTGACCACAGGAGGCGATGTGTAAATGTAGACTAGGTGCGTGTCTATAAGGTCAGACATTCACTTTAAATGAGTTGGCTTTAAACCATACAGTACATAGCACTAACATTAGATGGGACAGTGTAGTACATGTGAGTGATGCTCTGACCACAGGAGGCGATGTGTAAATGTAGACTAGGTGTGTGTCTATAAGGTCAGACATTCACTTTATATGAGTTGGCATTAAACCATACATAGCATTAATATTAGATGAGACAGTGTAGTACAAGTGAGTGATGCTCTGACCACAGGAGGCGGTGTGTAAATGTAGACTAGGTGTGTGTCTATAAGGTCAGACATTCACTTTAAATGAGTTGGCTTTAAACCATACAGTACATAGCACTAACATTAGATGGGACAGTGTAGTGCACGTGATTGATGCTCTGACCACAGGAGGCGTTGTCAGGTTTGTGTCTATAATGCCGTACATTCACTTTTAAACATCTAACAGACATTCTTGGCGAGTTCCTTGATACAGCTTGTGAACAAGATGATGATATGAATGACGAGATTATGAAATTGAATTTGTTAATGAGCCATCCAAACAGCCATCAATGAGCTCCATAAGGAATGCCTGTAGTTTACTCTTGAATTATAGTATTTTCATTGTCCAAATTTTATTTGTCCACATTTTTTAACTTTTTAAAAAACTTTGTAATTTATTGTTGAAAAGCCCTGAGGGGAACAATAAATAATGTATCTATATGATTGGCCACAAAAACAAGTACTTACTGGGCGTTTTCAAATTCATTGAATGAAAGTCAGAAAAATGGCAGCAATATATTCTGGACTTTGTGGCTGAGTAGGTACACAATTTTGGTAGAAGATCGCAATGTAACATTTTATGTTACTAGATATAAAACATGTTATTACTTTAAAGTGTGGCTGCGACGAAACCTCAAAACCGTGCTATGTACGTTGTTGCTTAATGTCCACTTTAAATGCAAAATAAAATTAAGTATATACTGCTGTAATGAATCTTAATTTACATAAAATAGATGAAGTTTTGTGCATCTTTACTTAATTCGAACTCCTGTATCTCGATCTTTTACCTGTTCCCCCTCAGAGCTCGAGATAACCAGAGACAACTGTATATTTATTTGTTTATTTATCTACTTTAAAACCATTTCGTTTCAGTTTTCAGTTTATCATTCATTTATTAGTAAAATCAGATTAAGTTACAATTTTAGTTAACTGCAGGTAGCATTACTTTAATTTGATTCGTTCATAGGAAATGTTTCATATATTTGCTTTGGAATTTAGCACGTGGACAGACTGGGGAACAGAGTTTCACAAATAGGAACTGATGTGGGAGACTTACAGCAAAAAGTTGACAAACTTTTTCTAAAAGACGAGTTAGTAAAACTTCGATAGCAAAACATTTTTTAAAAGTTAAAATTTTGCAGATACCCTTGACCCTCGAGTATCTTAAGTATCGTAATTCCAATTGTTGTGTTTTTGTATAAAATTAAAATTAACATATTCATAAATCTAATAAGCTAAATCTATTTGTATTAAAGATAATTCGCAATTTTGACTACCTCAAGATTCCCTAAGCATGAGATGCAGATCGCATTTAAATTGAAATACTGCATGCTTATCGAGTTTTTAATATGATAATCAATAAATTAAGTTTCTCTTGTACCACTAGAATTTGAACAAGCACGATTGAATAAACATTTACTTAGAAAAAGTTGAATTTAATTTGGTAATCTGAACTTAATTGAACCATTTGGCATTGTTGTTCCTTATCCTGATTTGACAACTCATTTGAGCCCCTTTTCATCACAGGAAAAGGGACCAACAAAGCAGTTGGTGCTGCATGAAGAGTCACCACGTCCCACTCTATTGGAGTCACGGCCATTTCTCGATTTAGATAATGAGAATATTTATGATCAAGACCTTATATTTACCCCCAAACTTCCCAAAGCAGCCACTATTACCCCATCTAGTGTGACCAAGTCATCACAGCAACAAGCTCTTTACCTCCTATCTCAAGTAATGCAGTTCCAGCCACAACATCCCCTCCCCAACAGCAGCAGTGCTCCACAGCAGCCAAGAAGATAACATCCGTAGTTTCAGCGGCAACTCACTTTACCCCTCACCACTATCTCAAGAAATTGAATCGGGTATGTATTAAATAAATTTTTTAAATTTTACAAGAAGCCTATAGGAGGGCTCTTTCAGTTCAATATTGACAAGGTTGAGAATCAAGGATTCTTCATTTAACATGCACTGTTGTTAACTTTTCAGCCCCAGCTAGACTGTTTATTAACATCTAACCTCTCCTAATATATAAAATATACAATTTGTTATTTGCTAAAGGGAAAAATGGGAACTGATCAAATAAGGCGCAAACTTCCAAACAAAGGCAAAAATTGCCTAAACTGATTATAGACAGAATATGGATCCAAAGTGGGGGGAATCTAACAAACACATTTTGTTACGTTTGGGGATGAAACAAATGTTTTTACACTTTATTAAACTTCTATTTCACAGCTACGTATTGTTGGCGACCCAAAATATGGAATTAAGACTGATGCTTCCTGTCTGAGAGCCACTGAGAAGAACTCCCCCGAGGCTACTCTGGCTCTCAATATACTTCAAAGCCTTGTGGTGAAAGAAATACAGGGCATATCAAACCTATCTGAGGGCCATTGAGAAGAACTCCCCCCGAGACTACTCTGGCTCTCATCCTACTTGACAACCTTGTGGCAAAAGAAATGCAGGCCATATCAAACCTATCTGAGGGCCATTGAGAAGAACTCCCCCACCGAGGCTACTCTGGCTCTCAACCTACTTGAAAACCTTGTGGCAAACGAAATGCAGGCCATATCAAACCTATCTGAGGGCCATTGAGAAGAACTCCCCCACCGAGGCTACTCTGGCTCTCAACCTACTTGACAACCTTGTGGCGAAAGAAATACAGGCCATATCAAACCTATCCGGTCAAAACAACAAACAAAAGCTTGAGGAGATGATCCTTAATGCTATAAGACGTTTTTCAATTACCACAATCTCTATGCTTGAAATAAATTAATCCTAATAAATCAATTATTAATTTACTGTACCTTTTGATAGCACACATAAAGTTTACAGTTTATATAAAGAGGGTCTACAAGCAAACAGATGAGGAAAAGATCATGTGTTGGAATGGTAAGTCTCTGATCTAAAAGTTCCAAGAAATGTTAAAGGCAATACATACTTTGATTTCATACTGCAACAAGCTGATACTGAAACCTGGGTTATCAGTCTTGAGCCACATCGACGACATGACATTCAGCACAGAGAGCTTAAGAAGTCCACAGTTTATCTGGTCAACGTAAATACCCAGAAATGAAGGTATTGCGATGGAACTGACTATAAAATGAACAAGCACTCAAGGAAAATGGCCGCAAAAAACCTTGCATTTCCACGGAAGGACACATCAACAACTCCTTCAAATTTGATGGTTGAAATTATCTTGGACAAGTCAACTGGCGAGTATGTGGCGTTGCCTGCTAAGGTTTTGTACAAATCTGACGTTGAAACATAATTGATCCAGGAAATGCTGCATTATGCTGGGGTGCTCTGGTAAGGAGAAGAACCTACTTTGTGCCATGGCCTCATTCACTCTGGCACTTGGACGGTCACCACTCCCTTATATGGTGGACGTTTGTCAAGGAAGATAATGCTTTTACGCTATAGAACCAACAACCTTGCAGAAACAGTGTTGGATCTTTTTAAGGATGCAATTAAGGATAATTTGGGACTGTGGCCATCTCATATTACGGTAGATTATGGTGTTGAGAATGTCCTGGTCTGTGATGAAATGATTGCCAATCGAGAACGGCACGGTAGTTACATCACAGGACCATCCACAAGTAACCAACACATTGAGAAACTTTGGAGGGATGAGTTTAGATGTTTGTGTCAGGTTTTTTTATTACCTTTCCTATTCCATGGAGCAAACCTGATCACTCGATACTGATAATCTAATCCATATATATATATATATTAAATCATATTTAAATGAATTTTTGCGCTATATAAATAATAAAGTTATTATTATTATTATTATTTTCATTATTTTCATTACACACTGTCTTTACAGCAACAATCAACACTGCTCATTTTGAGTTTGTGGAAATGTTTAACAATCACAGGTTTTCCACTGAACATGGATGGACTCCTAATCAGATCTGGATGAATGGAATGTTAGACAAGAGCAATCCTCTGTCCACTAATGGTCTGGGTGATTTACAATGTGAGCAGAGGTATGGTGAAGACCCTGATGGGCCAGGACTCAGTCCAAATTGACAACAGCACAGATATAAGGAACTTTATTTTCCAGCAGATTGATGTGAATGGACCAACAAGGACCATCAAGTCAAGTTAGGATCGATATCTACTGGACTGTTTTAGCTCTAGTAGTTCAGAAACTTAAAGAACATCTTTTGTGATAGAATTATTATGTCACATTTTGCATTTGGTGTGTGATGTGGTTTAATTTTCCCTGGTTCAGGTCTTATGTAATCAAGTCTATTGAGTATCCCCAGTGGAATGTACATAGGACCCAAATTACCAGATTGATTCACAAATTAAGTACTGTATTCTTAAAGATTCTTATTATTCTTATTCTGAATCTTAAAGTATATGTTAAGATGCAGAAGGCCATCATAGAGCAGAAGATTTTTAAAAAAAAAGCTCAGGAGGAGGCAAGGAAGATAGGGCAAAAGTCCAATATTTGTTCAAACATAACCCAGTTCGGTAGAGAATGGAAATCAGCAAAACAAGTGGATGATGAACTCTCCAAACTACAAACAACATCAACACAACTCCATGCCCTCACTGCTCAAATCAAGTTTCATAAACACATTCTTCAGTCCAAAGTTTCAGCTGGCCAGCAAGGCCTCCTCAAATTCTCTAAAAACAAGAGAAAGTTTACAGATGAAGAATTCACAAATTACTTGAAACAATTTATTTCCCTGTCTCCATATCTTCAATAAGAACATCTAGCTAATCTTGAGACTGTGGAAGTGCGAATAACAGCAAAGGTACTATTTTCCAAAGAACAACATTTTCGTTCGTACTGGTGAGTATACCTAAATCGTTGCTTTATTATTGTGGTTTCCCTTTGGAGCTCTTCAACATACGACCTACACATCAATAGTAGCGGCCAAGATAGTCTCACTAAAACATTTTTGAGCAGCTCACTCTTACAGAACTGTTTCACAGTGTCCTGAAAATAACTGCTGTACTATATGCAATAAAAGCCACGGCCAAAACCATGAAACAATCTCTCATTTAAAGTTGCTTGAGATGGCAACCAGCCACATTAGATTAATCACAGATAATGTTATCAAGTTTATCAAGACGAAGTTGACCTTCTTGGCCAGTAAATCTCGCTTGCTCTTCTCCAAACCACATGGTGTCAACAACACAAGTGGATGAATTAAGCTTAAATGAATCACAAGATGAACGCCGCATCAAGGGAATGACAACCTTCTGCTCACTGGACATTAATGAAGTGTCTGCTCAGGTGAAACTTGAAATTAAAATGTACAGATCGCTCATTGATATTTATGTTAATTTGTGTAAACATACAACATAAGGTGAAGAAGGAGCAGAGTAGTGTCAACAATTCCCACAGCCCAAATAAAGCGTGTTTGGCAAAAGAGCAACACAGTTATAATTAAAGTGCAAATTAATACATATGCCAAAAGTTGTTCTGTATTCATCAAAGCTTCATTCATACCTAAACAGTAAAGTAGTGCATTTTTTCATAGGTTAAATAATGAATTCTTGGCAATTTCTGATCATAATTTTTATGCTTCGATCAGCTAAAATCCAGAGGTTGAACTTCAAAACAAAATATTATCAATCTACATATCATTGCTTTACAAAACTTGAGAGTTTGTGTTTGTTTTTTGTACAAACAAGAACCCAAAAGCACAAAAAGTGTGTTGCCTATGTTTACATGTACAGTATACTGAAGAAGAAATTGCAGTGCTTTAGTATACAAATACAATGGGTAGCTCATTGTATAATAGCATTAAGTGGAGATATAGAGAAGAATCCTGGGCCTTTCACTCAAACAAATGACAAGAATGTGTCATGTATCAAATTAGTTAATCCAGTTTCACTATTAGAATCCAGATTATCGCAACTTGGTAGATTTCCAGTGAATGTATTAGGAGATAGGAACTGATTTTTTCGTGCTATCTCGTGCCAGCTGTATAACACCCCAGAGTATAATTTCTATATGCGGTTTCTTGGAGTTCAGCATCTTCTGCATCACCCTGAGTTGTATATCGAAAGCAACTTTGAACAGTCTTGGCAATAATATGGCAAGGCAAGGAACATTGGCAAATAATATAATAATTCAAGCTGTTGCAAATTCATAGAGTCCAATGCAAATTTTTACCCTGTCACAGTTATAAATCCAATTAATTCTAATGGACAGACAACAAACATTTTTCTTGGCCATATACAAGAATATCATTATGTGTCAACAATACCAGTATTGAACTCTCTTACCCCTGAAATGACGTGAATATGACATGTTGGGCAGGGCAAATAAACTAAGTATTAAGAGTTAAATTAAAAACAACTATTTAAATTCAGTTTATAAGCAAATGTAAAAAAGCAAAAAAAAGTGAGAAGCGAATGACAAAATTTCCATCCTTAATGCACAAAATAATGTAAAAAACGGTTCCTCTTTCTGTACAATGTGTACAGTTTTTGTATATTTGTTATGTGGTTTCCCATTCATAATGCTCTAAAAACTAACTAAGCATTCATTCTCCATGGAATATGAACTGATAGAATGAAGAGACTGCTTAAAAAACAAAAATACAGTGCCTTTCTAATCATTCGAGCATAAATTACTTGCTTTCCAGCTTTGCTTCTGAGTTTGTTTTTAAAGCACAATATGATCACAAACATTTTTCAGATTGTACTATGTACAGTTTGACAGAAATAACTTGCTCATTCATGAGCACAAACTGTATATTACCATGAAATTGAAGATGCCTTCTATTTTTGTAAAAAAAAAGCAAAACAAATTAATTTTTGTTTACATTTAGGCAAGCAATGGATCAGACATCTAGCTTTTGTTAAGCGAGTTATAAGACATGCATGTGCCAGTGACAGGCCTGGGTGTTATGGCATTCCATTGTGGACAAATAACGAAAACCTAAAACATGAAGTCAAGAAATATATATTATATTCAAAACTATAAAATGAGTCGAGATGGAAAAATAACGAAGACAATAATCATAAAATACATCCAAATAAATAAATTAAAGCTGAGAACTGTTAAAACTTTTTGAAACCCCAAAAATTTGTTTTTGTTGTGTGCTCAAATATGAGTTGACATGACAAAAAAAATTAAATCGAAAAAATAAATTAGTTGAGATGTGGCAGATCACTGACCAGTAACTCCCAGGGGCTCAGAGAGACTGGCAGGAGATCTAGATCGATGCCAGAGGGTTTACCTTGCTGGATGGTTCGCCTCGCCAGAGAGAGAGTGTTTGGGAATAATTTATTATTTAAGTTATAATATTTTAATGTTGTGGTTTAAAACATGGCCAAAGATCGCAGAACAGAGTTAAAACAACTACTTTATCTGCTGGGTTTTCAAGTAGTGTCACGTATACTAGAATGAATTAGTCTGCTGCCAACAAACCTAGCAAAAAGGGAAGAAGGAATGGACAAGGCAGATTTCAGTGGTATGCAATATGTTTTGTGCCACTTGGACAGTGATCTGCCACATATCGACTATTTTTTTTTTCAACTTTAATTTATTTTTTTAACTAAATTTTTTTTTCACATTGGCTCATATTTCTGTACAAAACAAAAACATAAATTTGGGTGATTTGGAAAAGTTTTAACTGTTCTCCATTTTAATGTCTTTATTGGGATGTATTTTACAATTATTGTCTTCGTTATTTTTCCATCTCAATCATTTTATGATTTTGAATATAATATTATTTACAATTCTCAACTTCTTATTTTAGGTTTTCATTATTTTGTCCGCAACAGAACGCCATAGGGTATGGTATATCCAAAAATTCCATCCTGATCATGCTATTCCTCGAGCTGCGTGCTTGCTTGCTCCAGCTCTAC
>JAOBYJ020666644.1:2500-11624 GCA_025403565.2 Palythoa heliodiscus | reverse complement strand
ATGGATTCCACCTAAACCTAAATAAAACTAAGTTCCAAAGTCCCAGATTGTATAACACATCGTAAAGTTGTTCGTAATATGGTTATCAATTCAACTTAACATTGGGAAATATGCATTTTCTTCGCATTGATGTTCATCAGGAAAATCACAGAAAAACTGTGAACTCTACCGCTACGGTCAAAGGCTGAGGTTACATCGTTAGTTGTGCCAGTATTCACCTGTCTCGATTATCCCCTATGATTATTTATAAGTGGTCTTCACTTAACAATTTGTAGTGTTTTCCTTCTATTGTCAATAAATATCGTGTATTTTGTAAAATATTGAGTGCAAATAAATTTGCTGTTGTATGGAGTATACTCACTTAGACCAATAATCCGCTACAACGTTACTTAAATGTAACGACTTGTATCGACCTCTTTTCACTTCCTTTATCGACCACATAAAGGCAGCAGCAAACTAAAACATGTACACAGCTTTATTAGAAATAAAATATGCGTATTCAAACAAGCAGCATTTGGGAACAGGTTTTCGGAAGGTGGACGCCTTTCAAGGATTAGTCAGTTTGGGGAAACGAATGTACTGCTCAGGTGAGCAGCCATTAGTTGTAACCCCTTTTATTATTGGTCAGTTTGGGGAAACAAATGTACTGTTCAGGTGAGCAGCCATTAGTTTTAACCCCTTATATTATTGGTCAGTTTGGGGAAAGGATATTACTCCTCAGGTGGGCAGCCAATAGCTGTAACCCTTTCTATGATTGGTCACTTTGGGGAAAGAAATTTACTGCTCTGGTGAGCAGCCATTAGTTGTAACCCTTTCTATGATTGGTCGATTCGGGTAATGGAATTTACTGGTCTGGTGAGCAGCCATTAGTTGGGTGGCGTATCTAAACTAATAACGGCTGCGAAAGAAACCTTTTATTCAACACTATTTAGACTGGTGACACGCTGCAAATTTTACCCTTCGAGCAGATATTTCTCGCGTCCCGTGTAAAATGAAAGGAAAGAGAGACCTTTGCGAAAAGCCGCTCGATTTTCTGCGGGTCCGTTTCCATGACGCCACTACGTTATTCTCACCTGCTGTTCCGGATTTTTGGTCTTTTGTTGTTCTTGTATATTTTCTTTATAAATAATGACGTTTTCTGCATTTGAAAAAGCTGATTTAACAGATTCGTCAAAAGATTTTTCAAGCAATTCACTTGATGCCATTCTGACTGGTACCACAGAGGCAGCAAAAAGTCATCGGACGAAAAGGTCGCATGGCAGCGAGTATCGCAGTCCCACACCAAGACAGCGATTGATATACTTATGAGGCTACAAAGCTGTCAAACCAGTTTGAAACCACACTGGCGCGTTCATGTTTCCCGACGGTGACGGCTTCAAAAGATCGAGCGGCTGTTCGCAGAGGTCTCTTTTTCCCTTCGTTTTACGCAGTAACATGAGAGATCTCTGCTCGCAGGGTACGTAGTTTTACACTTACCAAAGCACGCAGAATGATAAAAACTCCCAAGAGGTAGAGTACGATGTACACCATGCTATACACAGAGTTCTGATAACAAACAGGTGTCAGGTATTTTCCTTCCCCAGGTACGCGGAACAAACTCCAAGCCAAAAGGAATGTCCCGCTAACCGAGCTGAAGGCAAACGACTGGTGACCAAACAGCATATATCCCGAATGTACAAATGCCAACACGTATATTACAAGAGCAACCTGTAAACAAAGCCAATACAATCAAATAGAGTATTTAATTTAGCGATGCAGATTGACAGCTATCTATGTGTTAAAGGATCTTGGAGTAAATTAGCAAATCTTAGAAAGCTGTGTATAACAATAAGAACTTATTCGATGATATTAACGTCAATAACTCTGTACGCATGAGAGTTTTAGGACGCACCATTTGATATTTGAGTGAGGGGGGGAGGGAGTGACTGTTTTTTGCTCCTTTTTTCCCCCTAGGACGTGACCGTGCTCGGGTTTTTTTTCTGAGATTTCTGTTGATGATTTCATTTTAAGAGCAAGCCTGCTCGATTTTTTTTCAGTTTTCTCGAGGTCAAAGGCTTGCTCGATCGCACAAGCTACCAGCTTTAACTGCTATCGTGGTAAAATAAAGGTTTATCGTATCGTGTCGTATCGCTCAATTTTTTTGGGAATGAGCCACCCCTTTCATCAATTATCAAGTGGTTCGTCCCATAGTTTGCGGATCTATTTTTCTGTCGCAAGCCCGGTACAAGCGTAGTCAATATAATTTGAAGCGACAACGAGTGGACACAAAACTAGGGCCACAAAGGTAGTTGACAATCTCCCTTATGTCTACCTAAAAGAAACATAGATCGAGCTGGAGGGTGAGCAGTCCCTGGATCGTGGAGCTGGCGGGCCGTGCTGATAAAGCATAAACAGGCCGAAACATGTAAAGCTACTCACAGCTGCTAATAAGTAGGTTCATTTTTACAAGGGGTAATTCTTGCTACTTATGGGACCTTAATGACCACCTAAAGGTGGCTTTAAGTTACATGTAAAGTTACTCACAGCTTCCAATAATCAGGCTCTCTCTTATAGGGGGTATATGAGGCCTCAGTGAACACTATAAAATGGTTTCAAGTTACTATGAACACTCACGAGCTAAATTTGTGATTTTATGCTTTTGAGCCACATCCCGCAACTGTTACACTTACTATTACACTTACACTTTAATTAACTCATTTTTTGGATACCAGAACCTGTTTGTTCGCAATGCAGTGCCTGCAGGGTCTAACAGGATCCAAACTAGCAACTATAAACAGATTCCAAAACCAAGATCTCTGATTTTTTTCTTCTCAGCCCCATCCTACAAGTGATGCAACTACATTTTACTCCAGTTGTCAATCAGATTTTTCGTTCGTTTGTCAGCACGTTTGTTTTCCTTGAAATGGCTTCTCATAGCCTTTATGTGGCCGGTGTTCTATCAGGATTCATAGTCCTAAAGCCCGAAAAAATTGAAAGACTTTCACCGACCTTTTTCAACCATTTTTAAAGACTTTTCCAAGACTTTAGGTGTTAGAATACGAACAAATATAACATATTCAAGTTCAGAACTTGAATCTGTGCCAATCACAACGTGGAACTCAAAGCCTTTTGGCATTACAAGTAAATAACTAGGTCAAACCATGTGCTAACACGGTTGGCAGGGACGTCAAGTATATCTTTATGAATTTTTGAATTGAAAAGGTAATCAAATAACTGAATTTAAAAGCTTACAAAGGCGTGTATTCTGTTTCAAAGACTTTTTAAATACCACAAAGATTTGTTGACAATCTAAAGACTTTAAAGGTCTCTCAGAAAATTTACGGATTTTCATGGAATTTCAAGACCGGTACAAACGCCGTCTATTTACTGGAAGAACGTGACTGGCGCCGACCACGCAGGCTAGGTATATTTAGGATTGAAAGCCATTTTAGTTATCTTCCCCTCGGTTAGGCATTTGCCCGTTTGCGTGCAGCACATTTAGATTTTCATTACATAAGAATTATCCTTTCCGCTTTAAATCAGTAGTGCATTTCTACCCACCAATGTATACTTTGACTTGCTCCACGCTGAAGCTATAATTGACATGTAAGTCGCAAATATTTTCCACATACGTAACAAACGGATCAGTTTCACGACCAGCAAAAATATGAGGATACCATAGGCACCACGAACTAAGTCCTGTGGGAAAAGAGATAAACATTTAATGTATTAAAAGTTCTAGTAACAACATTTAAACCCTATACAAATCCCAAGGGAAAAAAATTTTGAATTATTCATTTAAACATTGAGCTTTTAAAAAATTGTTTAACAGTTCACATCGATAGAGAAACTTGCGACTAGTGTTCTGCAGCTATTTTTAAGTGCCCTGCTCGACACTATATGTAAACAAAAAGAGTACAAATAAAGGTGAAATATTATCTACTGTAAATGGTAATAAAGCTTCAATTTCACAATAAATCTATATATTCCATTAAAATGACTGTCTTTGTGGCTAACAATCTAAGACAATCTCCAAACTTTTCTAGAGTCTGTCACAGTTCTAATAATAAAATTAGTCGATTCTGATTGGTTGACAGGGCTCTTTTTTGTAAAAAAAATGCAAATATAGTTATTTTAGTGCAATTTACTCACAGAATTGTCCCTTTTGATTGGCTACTAAACAACAGAGTTTGGTAAGAACCAATCAAATCTTTTGTTCTGGTGGCGTGATACTTGAATGTGAAAGGTGCTCAGTTGCGTGCAAACCAAAACTTGCTCTATGATTTTGTTATCTATATCATTAAAAAGTAACTAATCACACAACTTTTCTCGTTCAATTTGGAATCAATTTACACTTGTGTGTTTTTCAAAAAGCTCAGATTGCATTCACCCGACGGGCTCATGTAAATTTTGTTACTTTTTGAAAAAACCCGGCCCACTCGTGCAAATTATTTCCACATTGAACTCGAAGTTGTGTGATTAACTGTACTTAACATGATTTGTATTATAAAGACATAACCTACAAAGAATTAACGTTTTAATAACATTTTATACATACACCAACCTGGCTCTGATGTAGATGGTTTCCAAGTTCCATCAAAAACCGCTGTGACTCCAGCTCCATCTCACGTATAAATGCATACAGTGTCACTGACCAGTTGATGTACAAAATTACGCATGCGCCTGCCACGGCCAGAACCAAAATCTAGGGAAGAAATTTAAGGTAAAGACCTGTATCCAATGTATTCCCACTTCTCCCGATTTATTCCGACGTGTTTCAACGTATTTCCTTGAATGTACGAAGAAGATCCTTGTTGTAAAACAATAGTTGAATAAGGGTTTCGTTTTTGTAAAAAGTTTCCGAGATGTAGTATTAAAACACGCCACGAAATCCTATCTTTGCTTTAAGCAATTTTTTTTTGTTTGGCTTTAAAAGTTCTAAGTTTCTTTTGAAATTTTAAGGCCAAATACAGAAAATCGTGTGTTTCCTACTACTGGATTCTAAAAAGTAGGGTATAGGTAGGTAAAATTAGTTTGTCATTATCTAAATTGTTTTTTGCCCAAACTATTTTTTATTTCAGCAAAACGTGGTATATTTACATTTTTTGAACTCAAGACATTGGTTTATGGTGAATCAAAATATGAGATAGAAATGATCGCGAATCCTTCTCTGCGCTTTACAAAAAAAATTCGTACAAAGTTTGTGCTCGCTATTTGTGCGAATTTTAAAAATGAAGTCAGCTCAAAATAAAAATCCAAATTTGACACTTTAAAACATTTTTCTGCAAGACTGAAGGAGCCACTCTAGCGATATATTGCTCTAAGAAATTAGGGTCTGTATCCAAACATTATGGACGGTACGTCAGCAGAAACACAAAATGTTTTTTGTTTGGTCTAACCATATAGCCTAACGGATATTTTAAGTGACACTAACACTCTATTCCCTTGAAAATTTTGTGCAGATATAAGGTTTCGATTACACAGCCGAAAGCACCTAACTTACTAGGACAATAACATGACTTCTGTAGGGTATTATATATAGTTTATTTGTGGCCCGAGAGGCATCTTTTGCGTCCGAGCTCTGCAAGGGTGCAAATAATGCTACCAGGGCACAAATAAACTATTTGCCGGACAAAAGTCACGTAATTATCATTATCATCACCTACCCAAGGCCAAATCGTCTTCTTTTCGCGGGCCAAATGGTAAACGTGCGGGCTGCAAATACATTTACCGCCCGCGAAAGGGAACGATTTAGAGAGAGCAGTTCATTAGTTGGCCGCGCGTAGTGATGATAACGCGAATTTTTAAAGCACCGAGCTGTACGACACAATCTCATAAATCAACTAACAAAAGGAACTAGTCAGGGAATGTTCTTCTTGTGCTGAAACCTGATTCGGGTTTTTTTTCTTGTGCTAAAATCTGATTCATTTTTCTCTTCCGTATACTGTTAGGTGATGAAGTGCTCTTCAAAGTAACGTACGTAATTTAAGCGCCTTTAAGAGGGAAGCCTGATTAGTAAATAAATTACACAGTGAAACTATACTTTTTAAAACATTCTACAGCACGTACCTCCAACCAACTCCAGAAACTCCTAAAATATTTTGTTCTTTCTTCCAGTGCGCTGAAAACGTCCAATTGAAGAAAGTAAAGGAGACAACACAAAAACATCAGCTGCAAAAGAAAAAAAGATTTAAATTTATCAAAACGTTTAGTTTATCATTTTTACAATTTGAAAACGATTATATAGGTACCTTACAAAGCTTCAGAAACGTGCTGTGCACTTCCGAGGTGGAGAATCCGCCAAATGTATGAACATCTACATTTACTGCAGCCTTTCCCACTCCTGAAGACGTTACATCAAAGCTGGCAATACTAAAAAACATTTAAAATGTATCTCAATTGATCTTCATTTTAATCAATCTTCATCTATATCAACTTTTCTTCTCAGAAATGAAATTTAAGGACTTTGCCCATGTCTTTCTAGGTTGCTTCCAGGAGACACAAATTTGTTCCATTTATTAAAATTTTTATTAACTAGCTTTTCCTGCAACACGTTTGTTGGATCGTGTTATGAAACTGATAAAGAATTTAACCCAACTTAATTTCGCCCAACGGCGTTTCAAAAGTGGCATTTCTCTTGTTATCTTCACCCCATATAAGGTAATCCGCGACAGTCTTGGATTCTGGATTCCACGCTGTGGATTCCGGATCCCAGGTACTGGATTCCGGATTCCACCTCAGTGAATTCCAGACTCCAAAAGGGGCAGGATTCCAGATTCCAGATTCCTAGAGCTGGATTCCGGATTCCCAAAGGGGCTGGATTCCAGATTGTAGTTTATGGCGGCATTCCAGATTCCTAGAGCTGGATTCCTGATTCCAAAAATTAGGATTCCGGATTCCACAGGCAAATATTTCCTGGATTCCGGAATCTGGATTTTCTTACTTTGCGTAACAAATTGCTTTGCAAATATCACATTTGTAGGTTACAAACTCATTACCATTTCAATTGAAAAAAGTGAGTTTTATTTGGATAGTAACAACGCATACAAGAAAAATAGCGACAAATGACACATAAACAATTCAGAAATTTATCATATTTCAATTATAAGAATTTAAATAGATTTACAATTTCTCGAGGTGCTGTAACTTAACAAAAGCTTTCCTTATACAGTTCATCAACTTCCAGAATGAGAAGATGCAACTTACGAGCATCGTGACGTAGTAACATGATAAATAATAACCTGGAATAGAAAACCGAACCGCTTGCACAACAAATCCAACGAGAAACTTGTCGAAAATTGTGATATCAAACAAAATCGCGGCACGCTTCGAGTTGGAATTTCGGCGTGATTCACCTTTTTGGATGGATAACCGGATGAGCATGACATATGTATTAAGCCTGATTGCCGGGGATAGTTAACAACTATCCCCCGAAGGGGAGGTGAATAGTGGTAGATATATACCGAGTCGCGAGGCGTCGAGGTATGTATTTAGCGCTAGCCACCGACCCTGTGGGGGATATTTGTTTTTGGGATTTACCTAAATATTTGGATAAAAAGCATTTTATTTTCAAAGAAACAATACAATGTAAACCTTTTTTCTGTTCTTAGCACGCGCACTTCCTGTCAATTTGACTCCGCCGCAAAATCAACTAATAGCCGTGGATATCGCGAGCTACGGGAGCCAATCAGAGCTCGCGAAAATGGATATCGGTGGCTTTGGTAAATACCAACGATTATTATCATCATCATTATCATTGTTATTGTTGTTGTTATGGATACGATTGTGGCTGTGGCTATGGTTGTGATTATGGCTCTGGTTGTGGTTGTGGGTGTGGTTGTGGTTGTGGCTGTGGTTGTGGCTGTGGTTGTGGTTGAGGCTGTGGTTGTGGTTGTGGGTGTGGCTGTGGTTGTGGCTACGGCTGTGGTTGTGGGTGTGGCTGTGGTTGTGGGTGTGGTTGTGTTTGTGGCTGTGGCTATGGCTATGGTTTTAGCTATGGCTGTGGTTGTGGTTGTGGGTGTGGCTATGGCTGTGATTGTGGGTGTGGTTGTGGCTATGGCTATGGCTATGGCTGTGGTTGTGTTTGTGGCTGTGGCTTTAGCTATGGTTGTGGCTGTGGTTGCACTTGCGCTTGCGGTTGTGGTTGTAGTTATGTTTTTATGGTCACTATGGTTATGGCTTTGATTATGGTTATGGTTGTAGTTATTAAGTTGCCAATGCTTGCAACTAACCTGAATACATTCATGGGAAGTGTTTGCACCAAAGCAGTGAAGTGAAACTTTTGATTACAACCTCGATTACTCATCTTTGCCTTCAAATGCTGAATCTGCTTACGAGCTTCAGTTTTACTACTGTTGAGAACGATCACGGATTCGTCGAGTTGATTCAATGTACACACGCGAATGCAGCTCACGTTTCCTAAACCGGGACAAAATTAGGATTTAAACCAGGTGGAAAACTTTGATATATAATCCGCTTTAAGAACCAAAATGATTTCCTTCAAAGACATTTAGTGTAAGCGTCGTCACATTAGCGAGGAATGCCTAAATCTTTTTTCTTTTTTGTTTTGTCACAAATTTTTTTAATATGATCTATAAATTTTTGAATAGTCGTCGAGGAAATTTAAGAAAGAATTATTATTATTTCAGTACAACAGTATAACTTTAGAAGTACGGCGAATGCATAAATAGGTTATAGAGTGCATTACAAAGAAAACATTGTACACTGGAAAGAAAACAGAACGTAATCGAGTAACTTCCTTAAACTATTTTGTGAAAAAGATTTTACAATCAAGTACTAATGAAAAATGTAATCTTAACAGTAGACCGAAGTCAAATATTATATTTAATTAACTGATCCTTTTAAAGTTTATTTAGCTAATCTGTTAACAAGAAAAAGAGCACATGTTTATCTTTTCCGTTACAACCTTTTCTCGAACAGCTTACTATTCAAATTCGTGTCAATTACCTGTGCTCCAGTTACTTCTGGGCATCATATGGTGCCCTAAAAGACCTGACAGCTGCTGGTCTGTGACGGGGCGTAGTTTAAAGCAGACCTGTTAATACGATATACAAATGATTTCAACGAAAGTTATGGGCAGGTCAGCCATCATCATCATCATCATCATCATCATCATCACCACCAC
>JAOBYJ020665836.1:0-13259 GCA_025403565.2 Palythoa heliodiscus | reverse complement strand
TACGGTGTAAAACTTAACTTATTATCAAACTGTTTCTGTAGAAACACCGACGCAGCATCCTTTTTATGACATTTTTTTAAAACTGATAATACTCGATTTTAGTTGATATAACTCAACTAATTTTAAAATGATGGAAATCAATAAAATCAAGCCAGTATAGACCTTTTCACGAATCCAGCCCAATTTTCGGTAGATATTTCAAAGATTTCGATCACGAAGACTTAGACATTCCCACGTGATGCCATCCTCTCTCTGTTTTTCCCGTCCAGCCTCGCTTTCAATCCAAGATGGCAGACGTGTGAAAAACGGTCTATTGATTACTTCTGATTAAACTTCCAGTCAATTTTATCGATTGGTGAAATAACCGGAAAAACAGTGCCCTACTTAATAATAATCGATAAATCGAGGGAAATTCATTAGCGATTTAAAAATTATTTTGTGAGGATCGCTTTTTATCGATTACTGATATTAACTGATGTATTAATCTTGACTATATCGAGCAATATCGATTGATCCACTACATTATCGATGATTAATTTTTATTGATTACTTAAGCCTGGCATAAACCATTGCTCTCAGTGAACTCATCCAAACAAAAATATTGCTTACAGAAGTTAAGAGAAAAATAAACGGAAGAACAACAAACCTCGTGTTTTGCCATGAGAGATTTTTGCTCTTTTTCAAGAATGTAAAATGACTGTTTGATTCTTTCTTTGTCACCGACAGTCTGCTCAAGCTGCTTCTGCAACTCCTAGGGAAAGATAGGAAAACGAGTTATATGAGCACAAGGCTTCTCGGATAATAAACAATAAATATATAATCACCTATAAAATATGTGTTAAAAACAAATTATCTTCACGTGTTTATGGCTTGTATTTCTAAGATGAATAAAAAAGGCTTTGAAAGCATTCAGGTTTTTTTTCAAGTCTAATTGACATTAAACAGCGTTCTGTCGCCAGAGATATGTTCACCCTTCCAAGACTGAATTCCTATCTCCACGCAGACATATAAAATATAAAAATTATGTCTTCAAATGAATGAGGCTGTTAGGAGTCTGTCTCTCTCCAGAGAGGGGGAAAACGTCTTAGTGGAATGTACTCAGTTATGCATACAAGCTTCACATGCACACTTTAATGTTTGCGCTCATATAATTATTTGGTCGAAATCATTGAAAGTATCGTGTTGTAGTTAAATATGCGCAAACATTGAAGTATGTGAAGTTTGTAAGCATAACTGAGTGCATTCCACTAAGGATTTTTCCTTCTCTCTCTCTCTAGACAGTCAAAGTCTTAACAGCCTCACACAAGCACTTTCAGTGTTTGAAGACACAGTTGAACTTACATGTCTGCGTGTAAAATGAAAAATGAAGTATTGTTTGAAAGTGACTCAATGAGGAGCTGGATATGTCATTTGATGCACAACATGCAGAGACAACAATGTCACGTCCGTGTACCACGGTGCGACGGGAAGAACACTCTACAGTCGATTCACAGAACATACAAGAGGCCACCAAAAAACATGAGGAAACGCACTTCATAAGCATGACCAGATAGCGCATGATGGAAACACAGGAACATACAGCTTTGAGCTACTGGAATTTTTCCAGGATCCTAGAGAAATTAACGAAGGAGTGCGAAAAAACCAGAGCTTGGCTGCAAGTAAATGCATCCTAATGAATTCAACAGCGAAATTTACGCAAGGATCTGTGCCCAGGATAGAGATCGCGAGAGGATTAATAGATTGAGAACGTTTATGACGTCACGAAATGACAAACACAACTCCCACATGCGGGACACCAACACGTCAGTATAATGACCTTACAAAACACGTTTAAAGAACTGCAATACCGAGGAATTCTACGCCCTGCAGTCCTAGAAGAAACCAATATTTCTATGAAGTCTTAGATGGGGACCGGGCTTTGGGCTGGTCCTGTCTGTTGTATGCCTCTGTCCCGGGCTGCCCCGCAGCACTATAGGGAGTATCCGAGTATAGAAAATACAAAACAAAGACTATATAGTCACCTGAAGAGGGTAAGACTACCGACATAAAACACAAGAGCAGACAACACAGTGGAAGAAAAGAGGACGACGATAAAAAGCAGATTGCCACGTGTGTCTAAACCAGAAGATTAGCACGCTGAGTATCGTGAAGTATCTAACAACACCGTTAGTACAAGGTTAACAAACCTCTTTTTCCTTCAAAGCCAGATTCAGTCTTTCTTCTACTTCTGAACTTCCTTTCTCAAGCGATTCATGCTGGTTTTTTGTACTCTCCAGAAGACCGTCAAGCTCCTGCACAAAATGAGAAAAAAAATACAAATTTATAACAAATACCTTTCAAATATTGAAAATGTTATCAAGAACCGAGAAGTTAGAGAATGTAACATGTTTTATGCAAACAGATTATTGGAGTTGTTCTCACCGATACTATTATTATCAAGAATATTGCACCTATCTTTGTTATGCAGAGTCGCTATCACTGTACGAGGCATTTTCTATTAGTTATTCACACTGTTAATGTTATTGTAACTGTTACTGTCATTTTGAATTCCAATGTTAATGTTGTCATTGTCTCAGTCACTGTTATTGTCAATATTGTTAGCACTGATTGTTGGTCAATGTCCCTCTCACTGCCTTCATTTTTTATTGTTTGTCCTGTTTCTTCATTATTTATCCTGTTTCTTCATTGTTTATCATGTTTCTTCATTGTTTCATATTTCTTCATTGTTTATCCTGTTTCTTGATTACCCTGTTTCTTTATTTTTTATCCTGTTTCTTAATTGTTTATCCTGTTTCATCATTATCATGTTTCTTCATTGTATATCATGTTTCTTCATTGTTTATCCTGTTTCTTCATTGCTTATCCTGTTTCTTCATTGTTTATCATGTTTCTTCATTGTTTCATGTTTCTTCATTGTTTATCCTGTTTCTTCATTGTTTATCACGTTTGTTCATTGTTTATCACGTTTCTACATTGTTTCATGTTTCTTCATTGTTTATCCTGTTTCTTCATTGTTTCATTTTTCTTCATTATCCCGTTTCTTCATTATTTATCAAGTTTCTTCATTGTTTATGCTATTTCTCATCGTGATTATTTTGTTTCTTACATTTGCTAAATTTAATCTAAACAATTCTCACCTTTTTCGCATTTTCTAACTCCTCCAGTTTTTCTTTCAGAATTCGAATCTGGTTTATCATGTTTTCATGCTCATCGTGACTTTCATTCAGTTTCGCACTCTGCTCCTATCAGTAAAGTGACAACAGTTCTTCAAAAAGACAAAAAACCAACAAATCTTTTTATTTGACAAGAAACAAAATCAAATTAAGGACGAAGTCGACCATCAAAGGTAAAAACTTAATCATCGTTAATGGACATCTGTATCAAAGCCTTTAATACCTGAAGTAAAACTGTATAAAATAATTATTAATGAAACATCTACATTTTACCTATTTAAAAACCGGTATCTTCACATTGGAAAATAGTAGATTTGTTTGGACCATTACAGATGAACGTAAATAGCTTTTTGAAAACAAATAAATTTTTCTATAGATAATTAAATATTACTAACGTTTTCACCGATACGCAATTTTTTTTGTCTAAAATAGGGCTTGACTCACGGCGTTAAACTGGGATATTTCATGATTCGTTGTAAAGCTAAAATGAGGTCCATGGTTCGTTATGAGGGGCCCCGGCGAAAAATGTGATTCGTTATGAGAGTTCTGTATCAAGATTAGGATTTGATATAAAGGTCGAAAATGTTACCGTAAAACGGAATTATGAGAAAAAATTAGTTGTGATACGTTATCCGAGACCTTGCTTTCCTACTCTGTCGACTGCCGTTAATCAAGTCATATTTAGTACAGACCGCACCTTCTGCTATTTGAGAGATATTACTAACACAAGCTGTAAATCTACAACATCAGGACGTGTTTGTAATTTATGGCTGGTGATTGGCAGGAACATGCTGAATGATAAACAAAAAAGATTTGATTGACGGCAAATGTTCGCGTTGCAATGAAAATGGTTGCCGTAAACAAAACATTGCCGCGGCGTTGGCGCTTGAAAGTACGATATTTCATCTACTCATGCTAAAGCTTCGCTCGTGGAGGACCTTTTCAAAACTCAAAGATAACACTCACATTCCCGCAAGCCCATGTACTAAGTATTTTCTCTATCTAAACCATTTGCTGAAAACCGTTTCGGTAATACCCGTGACGTCTTAAAGCTGTTCGCTGAAATTTTTTGAGAATTTTTAAATCTTTTAAAAAGGGCTTCAAATTCAACAAAAATTTAAAACTGATGAATAAGCCATTTAAACTGAAATTCAACTCTTCAGATCCTGTAGAATAGTCGGTTTTAGTCCATATGTCAAAAGAATCAATGGTTCATTACCTGTGCTTTGTTTTCAGCCCGTTGAAGTTTGTCTTCAAGCATCCGCAAAACTCCTTGTTGTTTGCCATCCTCTTTCGCCTTATGGCTCAACTGCTTGCTAAGCTCCTGAGAACAATGGATAAAGTAAGTCCGTTTTCACTTACGAGGTCGCCCACAGATATAATGGCAAAATTACTAGGGAAGAGGTCAGAACTTCGACCTCGGTAGGAGCCCGACTGTACTGCTCAAGAGGTAGCTTAAGTGGCGTCATCCCCGTTCCTTCTATATACCTACCTGTTCATGGACCGCGGAGCAGGGGTGCTGGGGGGCCATGGTCCCCCAACAATTTTTCTAAAATTATATTTTTTAAGAGAAAAATTATAAAATTGTACTCTTTTTCACCTGAATTGTTAAAATATCAAAATAACGGATTGAATTGATGTATTTCCTGTGGTCATGTAATGGATGGTGCGACTACATCACTCGTTTCCCAATGATTCACAGCTAATCTACGATAATATATTACCTGTACTTACACATGCATCCAACAAATTTATCTGTGCGGCAAGAAATTAGTATTCCATCACAATCAAGTAGTGCTTTATTCACGTAAATTTTAGTTCATCTTTCGATCGCAATTTACAATTTTAGACGCATTATAGCGTTTTTAGAGGTGCCTTTTTTCAAAATTTCCCGGAGCAGCATGCCCCGGACCCCCTAGATAACTCGCGCCTACGGCCCCCCCCCATAAAATTATTGCTCCGCGGTCCCTGCTGTTGCAGTTGTTATTATTGCTGTTGTCGATAATACGGTTTATTATATTATTTTGCTGTCTGTGTTGTTCTCAACGTTGTTATTACTTACCTCCTTCAAAGTCTCCGACAGTGAAAGCGTCTCCCTGGTCTTATCTAATTCCTTCCGTAGCTCCTGTTCCCTCTCCAATGCCTCGACAAGTTGATGTCTTAGATCCTGCAATGAAATTTTGATTAGCATTTGTAAAGTCCCTCTGGGAAGTGTTTAGTAAAATCATCACCATCTTCATCATCATTACGTATTGGTTTGAAAGACATTTCTACAATAAAAACAAACAAAACACAAGCATCGCAGTAGGTAATAGGAAGATTTAACTTGGGTAAATCGTTTTAACACGGATTATAGGACTAAATCAAAACTTTACATGCAAACTTTGTCTTTTCAGAAAACTATTAAAACAAGCCGTTTCAAATGATTCTATCTTTCTAGTTAATCTAAGCCGAAAATTATAATTTTTATGAAAATAAAATATGAAATGAATATAGGTATTCCGGCTTTAGAAATTTAGTCGAGGACTATCAGATTTCAAAAGCATATCTCAAACAATTCACAGACAGAAGTTATGAATACGATAACAATAAATTTGCATCTTATTAAAAAACAACAATACTGCGACTTCAGAAGTGCAAGAATTAAACAATAATTTCTTTTCAACGGTTACAATTACAAAATGGTCAGATATAATATACACCATGGATCTATTTAAGTGTTTTGACATTCAAGTTTTACATTTCAATTCATTTTTCGTGAGGATCGATAAAACATTACTTGACATTTCACATACCAAGGTAAGCCGTATTGCCGAGGTAGTCATACCACATAAAAACTACCTTGGGTTTTAATTTACCACGGTGTTTTCGGTCATAAAAGAACGATTTACATGTTACACTTGCTTGAGTTTTGGTATATCTTGGCGCCAAACCAAACTCGAGAGTGCACGAGATGTCAAGATCTGTTACGCTATCGGTTATCAGTTTATCTTGGGTTCTTAAAAATACTTGTTCTCAGCGTGGTACCAGTCGTGGAAAAGGCTTTTTGAAATGGTGGTCACACACGATGAAACAAGTTTATCGCAGCGAAAGGCTTTTTTACCGTTGTAAACTTGTTATGTGTGACCTCAACTACCGCTGCACTGGAACTTATAAATAACAAATTCAGAAAAAAACGATTGATGGTAACACAAAACTAGTTTCTATATTACATGGGCGTTTGGTGATACAGTCGCATATTCTCGTGTTGAAATTTTCTCACTTGTGCGCTGCAGTCACTCGTGGGAGACCTCTTCAAGACTCAAAAGACAAAATTAGTATCTCCGCACGCCTGTGTAATAATTTTTTAACATATAATGATAGATAAAAATGTTACATATACTTTTAAAAACGCTCTTTTTGGTGTGTGTAAATTTTCATCGCCGGAGGATGTTTGAGCGAAGCTGACGATTTGATCGTTAGATCTTCATCGGAGCAATACCACAACGAATATTGCTCCAACGATGAAACGTGAGCTTTGTTCAAACATCCTCGGGCGACGGAAATTTACTCACAACCTTGTGTGGATTTCGTAAAACGTTTTACTTCCTCGTCGACGTTTTTTTAAAAACTATTATCAGAGCTCTTCTAGTTGACTTTTAGAAGACAAACATTAAAGCTATTATTTTCACTGACGCGAAATATTGGTATTTCATCTAGAATCATATATCAAAATTATCACACACAATGAGTTTGAATATTCAACCTCTGTCTCGCGTCTCGTATTGTCGTAAGTTTCCTTCCAAGTTGCTGTCTCCACATTGTGTTCTTGTTGGTGTTGCTCGAGCGACTTATTCTTCTCCTCTAGCTCGTTTCTCTCACACTCGGTTGTGTTGCACTTCTCCTCTAGAACTTTCAATTCCTTTATCAACTGAGCGTTTTCTTCTGTCACGTAGTCTCTCTGTTTATTTGTTTCCTATATATTGGAAATAAACTGAATGTAGAGACACTCTCTTCAAATACAGAAAAACTGATACAGTCTCGTTTAATAAGTTCCAATATATGGAATAACTGAATATAACGAGACTGCCTCGTCGTCAAGTCAGTTTACAAGGAAACTGAGAAAGGGGCAAAACACGTCCTGTCTATAACGCTGAAACTCCATGAATATTGATGATTGTTTTAATGGTTTCATGAACGTGTTGAAAGCAAATGTTGTTTTTAAATAGTTTTTGTGTGTTTGGCGGAAACAGGTGCTTTTGCGAAGAAAAGAAGTCTTTCGCAGGAATGAGACGCTAATTATTGCACCGCCTGCGTGTAAAACGCTGATACTTTGCCCTATGTCAAGGAACTAAAAACTTATGAAAAGCATTTGGATTTTGTTTTTGCGGAATTTATTTCTGCGAAAACACTGTATCTGGAATATTTTTGTGCATTGCTCAAAAGTCCGCAAAAATCGCAAAAATAAGCAAGTGGAAAAGAAACACTGTGTGGCATTTGTCACGTCTTTCCATTAAAATTCCAATTTCTATTCTGCATATTGATTGATCAACAAGGAATAAACAGTATCCAATCATTGACAGCGCTGTACTTCACACAAAAATAAGAAACTAAAAAATCAAAATTTCAAATAATATACAAAACCTCTAGTCCATTTTTGTATCTCTTTTGATATACCCTACAAGTCTCACCTCTTACGGCGCGGCCACACGATGCAACATTGCATGCAATTTGCACAGAATGGAAGCACTGCCGCTACGTGTGGCCACTTCTGAAATTGCTGCGTGCAACGAGCAAAAGTAGAAACCGGCCCACCTCTGCAACACTGTATGCAACGATTTTACCGTGTGGCAACACAAACTGGCTTCAAGTGGGTATAGCATTACAAGCAATGTTGCATCGTGTGGCAACACAAACTGGTTTCAATTGCGTGCAGTATTACAAGCAATGTTGCATGTTATGGCAACACAAACTGGTTTCAATTGCGTGCAGCATTACAAGCAATGTTGCATCGTATGGCCGCACTGTTAATTCATGCTTTGGTTGTTTTTAATCTAAGAACTGATTGAAAATTAATAAGTTATTAAACACGTTATTAAACACGTTTAACGTGTTTTCAAAATATATTATCTCCAAGGATACAGTATCTCAGTTATTTTCGTTAATTTTTTATATTAATTTCTATATATATACTTACAGCAGTTTCTTGCTGCAATCTTTGCATGCTTTCTTTTGTCTCTTTTAAACTTTTCTGAAGTTTTTCTTTCAAATTAATAAGTTTATCAATTTTCTTCTGGAGTTCCTAAAAGTAAATTTAATGTAACATAATAAAAAAAAATTATAGGCTTTATAATTTAGTTTAATCGTCGCATTTGGTTTTACCTACAACTAGTACTGACAACTAAATTTATACGTTATATTGGAAAATACAAAGCGAAATCCTAGGTGGACAAATTTTAAACTTTCGTTAAGCAGACGAGAACCCGACTTTCCCTGGACGAGACACTGATACATCGCAAGATAACCCCCGGCAGAAGTTAGCACTCGAAAAATTAGAAAGTTTATTTCATCAGCAGATATCCTGATTGTTAAAGTATAATTCATTCATTCTGATGAAGGCTGCCACAAGTGCAGCCGAAACGTCATTTTATGATCGTTTTAACTTTTTTAATACGTGAAAACCGTAAAATCTATTTTATATTTTTAACATGCATATTACACGTAAAGCTTAAAAGACACCAGATATCCTGATTTTTTATTATTTTAAATCAGTAGCATGCCAGCTTTAAAAGCTATGCAGGATTACAATTTATAATCTTTCAATTTTACTTTAGTCAACATTTATGGCATGCATATAATACTTTAAATAAATAAATGAATAAACAAATATCTATTTCATATTTTAAGGAAGCAACATAAAATGATAATTACGTTAATGGAAGTAAAAAAGTTAGAAAGTATTGAGATTAGTCTCAGTGGAATTCTACGTTTACAGGCATGAGAACTGTGTTCCTTGTCTTTCAAAAAACAAAGCCAATAGTTTGACTTCATTTGTGAAATACAACCAACATTTATCTCTAAGTTTCCCTTTTTTTAGATCAGTAATAGTTAACAAAAATAAACTTATATCGGAGTAACAGAAACTAATTCCAGCTAATATTTACCTTGGAGTCCTTGCCACACGTTTCTCTGTGTTCTTCCCACTGTTTCTTGAGCGCCTCTAGGGCATTTTGACTTTTCGTCCTCTCATTTACAGCGTATTGCATTTGCTTTTTGAGTTCCTAATAAGGAGGAGAAGAAAGTGAAATTACATCCAAGCAGCTCATCATTTCGCCGTATTACCAGCATGATGTAGTGCATGTAACATTGACAAAATTATTTAGGACGAAAGCGTCAAAAGTTAAAACATTGTATACATCTATTATTTCATTTCCGAACTATGCTCGTTCTGGGTTCTTCCTCGTTGCTCAAAGTCAGATTCCAGGATTTTTCCAGGTAATTTCCAGGTGTACTGGACTTTTTCAAGGTATTTCTAAATTAGAACGAGGGGTGGAGTGTGTACGGCAACACTGTTCCGAAGTCAGAATACGATCCACAATTGAGAGCTTTGGTATTAAAAAAGAACAAAAATTTTGTCTAAAAACGATTCTATCGGCACAAATCACAGTAAGTGGACTTCAAACTCAAAATTCACGGGTTTTTCCAGGTCGCTCAAAAGAAACCCCCATTTTTTCAAGGAATCCCAGTCCTGGAACAAAAAATCCCAAAATCCAAGGAATTCCAGGTTTTCCAGGTGGCGTACGAACCCTGTCATTGCTTACCAAGAAAACCATGGAGGCCATGTTCTTAAAATAAAGAAATGCATCACAAAATACCATTAACCTCGACCTAACTTAAAGGTTTTCCTTGTGATCAACGGACCATGAACGGCTTATTGTCTGGCAATATTAGTATAAAATCGAAGCTACAGCAAACTAGTTTATTTTCAACAAAAATGATTAGAATATTCTTGCTGTTTTGTATCTGTTTATGTATATGCAACCCTGGCTTAGTTAGTAAGATCTCGGACAGCCAAGCACAAGGCCCTGGGTTCTATATCCGTTCTTGTTAAATGTTAACCATTTAAGCCGCAAACGCGACAAATGACGTGTCGGTAAATTCTCCCAACTGAGCTCCATACTTTCTATATAAACAGTTTGGGAGAATTTGGCTTTTCAACTTCGACAGCTTAATCCACTTGATCAATTCCTCATTTCTCATTACCAGGTATATTGCTTTGTTTGAGTTTGTAAGGAGAAGTTAAGCTAAATCCTTTTCCATCGCAGGAGAAGTTAGTTAACACTTGTGTGGCCGTTTGCCACACCATCTAAGGGAGTTTGAGCCATTGGTCTAGTCTTCTAATCTCTCAATCGTCTTTTGGGGGGCTTAAAAGAACCAGCACACTTGTCGATAAAAGGCTGGTTTATAACCTGGTGTTGTGGTTCGTCCTTGTCGTAAGGGGCATTTATCCCTAATTATACTGTAAACTGCGTGATGCAATCCTAACATTAAGTATCCTAACATAGTAATCTCGGTTTGTCGACTTCTAACCCCGATGGCAGCCAGTGCCAGAGTTGCAGATCTTTGATAATATTGTTTTCAACAATATATTGTCAAATATCAGCAACTCAGCCACTGTCTGACATCGGGGTTAGAAGTTGACAAACCAAAATTACTAACATTTAATACTACTAATATTGAGTTAAAACTTTAGTGAGACATGCAGCACATAGAAAACTTGAACTCAGGGCCTTTAGCTGTGCACCGTGAATCCGTTTCTGAAGCTGTAAATAGGTTACCTTGCTCTTATGTTTCTCTTCTTTTATCTCTGCCTCTTTTTCCTGAACCGAAGATTGTAAATTTTTTTCTGATAGAAAGCTGCTTTCCAGTTGCTTCTTCAAATCCTAAATAAACAAAAATTTGTATTAGTTAACACAATTATTAATGGCCGTATTTATCCAGAAAGACGAATTATTCGTCTCAGACGAATTATTTGACTGGCCTGAATATAAACGGGACGCATCAAACACCACTGTAGTTCGTCTGTTGAGTGCGTCTCATATTTATACAAACGAATAATTCGTCTTTCTGAGTAAATACGGCCAATGTTAAAACCAATACAGATAAAAGTATATTATTACTACTAATGCTAATAGTAATAGTAATAGTAATAGTGACAGTGACAGTAACAGTAGCAGTAACAGTAATACTAACAGTTACAGTAACAGTAGTAGTAACAGTAACAGTAGCAGTAGCAGTAACAGTTACAGTAACAGCAGCAGTAACAGTAGTAGTAACAGTAATAGTAACAGTAGCAGTATCAGTATCAGTATCAGTAGCAGTAACAGTAACACTGACACTGATACTAACACTAACACTAACATTAATACTGACACTAACACTAAACCCAACGCCTACCTGGTTGTGACTAAAATTGGCTTTTAACTCTTCTTTCAGATCAGAAACAAGGTTCTCCAATCGCGCCTTTTCCACTGTTGAATCATCAAGGTCTTTCCTCAACTTGTCCAGCAATTCTTCAATTACAGAAGTTTCTGCTGTCTGTTTGTCGGAGTTCAAATGTTCAACTTTTTTCTCTAGTTCCTACGATAAACAATTTTAGAAAAAAAATATGAAAACAATCAAAAGACAATAAAAGGTGGCAGGAAACCGTCTAGTGATCCAGGTATTCTTTCCAGTTGTCAATTGAAATCTGATCCCACTTACGAATCTTGATCATATTCATTTCAAGACTAAACACGTGTGGAATCCAACGTACAAAGAAACACTCAACTCCAGCGATCAGTGTTTCTGTCTTCTGTAACCTTTGCAATAATAACGGTTATGCGTTACATAATGCTCGAACGGGAAGATGCAAAAACATAAGACGGCATTATGGGACAGTAATTGGTGCACGTGCATTGTGAGATTCATGTGCGAGGTGTGCAGAGGGGTATTGACAAAAAAATCACACTTGGCTAAATTACGTTTTACTGGCGCAGTAAACATCATCAGTATCAGTCCAGCCCTTTACTGAGAAATTTTCCGTCCTGTTAAGAGGTTGATCAAAGTTAAGCCATTTGAAAAGTTACTGAATTTAGCTCGCTAAGGAGTACATGCCAGACTCTTGAAGCAAGTATTCCTGTTTTGAGGCATCATTTGATAAGAAATTTGATTCTTTTTAAAAAACCAGAGTTCGTTTGTGTAGTTTTGAGGACTTTTGAGCTGGCTCATTACCATCTCACATGAACGACAAGTTCAAGTAGCTCGAACGTTTTCTATAATCATCAAGCAGTGGTCTTTAAAAAACATCTAAATATTCACAACTTTACAAATGACTGTTATCATTCTACCAATAAAAGTGCATCATAGGTAGTACATGTGACAGATAATTCAGATACTAATGACGAACGCTGCTAATTTTCCAATTCTTCTCATCAACATTTTAAGGTTCAGGAGCTTCATGAAATTAGCGATCATGAAATTGATCTGAAAATTTTTTGTGGAAATGAATGAGAGTAACCTTTTTCAAAACATGTTCAATGAGTACTCAAGGTTTTGTTCGCTCATGGTATGTGTAAAAATGGTAGTGCTGAGTGCAAGTGAAACTATGGAATGATCTGACACATACGTCTCTTTCGTTCAATGTGGCATTGTGATCTTCCTGTATGCTCTTCAAAAACAGTTCTAGTTCCTCCTTCTCAAAGGAAACACATTCCAACTGTTTCTTTAATGCCTACAAAACAGAATCACTGTGAGGAATTTTCATTGACTGCACCAGATTTACTCAATGGTGTTCTGGTTGTACGCAGTAACGAAAGTACGAATTGAATGGCAGTCTGTGATACGTGAAGGGTTAGTGAGTGAGTGGAAGAGTAGATGGGAATATATGTTAAACTTAAGATTACTTATTTTGTTATAGTATGACAGAAATTAAAGGTCAAATTTGCAAAGTATGAGTTGGTTTCTCAGCATTCCACGTATGTCGCTGCCTCTTAAGCCGGGGACACACTAGGCGATTTTATACGCCGATCGCAGCGAATTTGATCGCCTGCGAATCGTGGCGTATTT
>JAOBYJ020665017.1:0-13265 GCA_025403565.2 Palythoa heliodiscus | reverse complement strand
CCTTGACAGGTGCATAAGCCGCTCATAGAAATAAGAACAAATTAAAAACAAATTGAGGCTGGAGCAGCCAAAAAAATAAGGGCAATCGGATCCTCGGCAAAATTTACTGGTTCTTATAAAAAAAAGTGTATTAATATCATATACTGATATAGCCCCTACACATGAACAATAACAACCTCGTTCCCAGGGTCCTCTACTTGACGTTTGTGTGATGGTATAGGCGAATATTTTCTGACGCCATTGTATGCATTCTGCTCCACTAGGATACAGCTTCAACCGGAGAAAGAACAACTGACTTTAAAAGTTAAGAAAGCTTATCAAGTGTGAAGTTTCAAACTGAAGAAATCGCTATTCAAAAAAAAACGCGAAACATGGGTGGCAAGAAGAATAATGAGCCAGACATTCTTTGTAAAATTTCCCGCAATTTTTAAAACCACATCACCCAAAAAATACTCAGCATATCACTCTCATATTCTCAGAGGAAGTTTATTGTGCAGAACTATTTCATTATTCAGGAGCTTTGTTTTTGTAGAAAAAGGAGTGCGTACACTAATAGAAAACATGTTAGCAAATATCCGTCTATTACCTTTTGGCTTTACATCAGTTTAATAAAAACTCATACAAATTTTGTTTTATTTGTCTCAGTCATTCAGTTTGTTTTTGTTATAGCATTCTTCAGTGTTCTTATTTAGGTTTTCGTTGTTTTAAACACAAAGCTAATATAACTTACTTGGAAATGTTGTTTACAGATTTCATGATGTAGCGCTACAAATACGATTGACTCTCAAATAGACTTCTCTAGATTCCTGTTTCTCTGTAGCAGTCACGGCCGTACATTGTGGATTATTTAATTGGTTTAAAAAGAAAGAATCATTTTCCGGTTACCCAAAGTAAAATGAGTAATCTGGTAATGTGTTTTGTGATTCTTGAACCAAATGCGGGTTTAAAACACTCTTCTGCTATACAGATCTGATAAAACCAGACCTTGTAGATTTTCTACCCTCCCGGGACTCCCTGGGGTCTGAAGTTTTTGAAAATTTCCCTGGCCATTTTGTCTCTAACCGGCTGCCGAAACTTCGACTGACGAAAGGAATTCAGTGAAAATATCTGAGAATATCTAAACAACTGATAGGAAATTTGCAGACCTGGTGAGGTATTTACAAGTTAGGTTTTTACGACGGAATTCATCTCTCACCAGATCTGTTACAGAGGGGTGTCCACAAATTCCAAAACTTGTCTTCGAGCTGTGTCGGCGAGATCTTCCCGGCATCTCAGTGCTACGTGAGTGCAGAAGCACTGACAAAGAGGATCTGCCACAATAACAAATATTTGAACAAGTCAACTAAACGTCGGCAAAGTTTTTGTTCTGTTACAGTAAGTATCAAGTATGACTTTATTACCTTAGACGATGAAGCAACCATGTTTTTCAACTAAATCAAGACAAAGACAAAGAGGCAATGCATATCTCTAGGGAGAAGCTTTTCTAAACTCAACAGCTCTACCATGTTGACTAATATCTTTTTTTATAACTATAGTTATTTTTATTTATATATTTACTTATTCTTTATTCACAAGAAACTTTCACACTGCTGCGTCATTTGTACTGAAGACGGCCGTGCAGAACACCGGAAACATGTTCAACTTGGTCAAACTGATTTGAGTGTTTTTTTTAAACTGACCGTGTACATATTTTTAAAATTTTCTTTCTTTTATCGTATGATTTTGATTTAAGCTTATTTTGAAGAAATAAATTTGCCTAAAAACGAAAACAATGACTAGTAAATCAAGAATGAAATGAGTTGGGACTTTGTTAAGTAGTCAAGTGTTTAACTTTCTTCCGTAAGAAATGGAATTCGCTAATCTAGTCATTGCACGATAGTTATGTTGACGGAATAGTTTTTACGGAGAGCTCACTAAATTCTGCAGGAAATCTGGCTGAAATGTCTCTTTCAGAGTAAATAAGGTGACTTGACTTAGGTCAGCGATTTAAATAACTATGTCGGTTTTCACTTGTTTTGAATTAAATTTCGGCAGCCATAACTTAAAATGCCAAAGAACACTTATGTCAAATTTTTTAAGAATTATCAAGTCATCTTAAAAAGTATTGGTCAAACCAAACTAAACGAAGAGTCAAAATAAATGATGAAAGCGCTGAATACGTCAAACATATAGTAATTCAAGCAAAAAAGCTAACTGATAATTTTAAATATACATGCAGTCACTATTGTAATCATTTGAAACGGTTGTAGTTAGTGCTAGTACCTTGAACTTTTCCGTTCCATGTTTCTACTTTCAAATGACGAATAGTTCTCTCCGCCGTAACTGTCAAGTTATCACTGATTCCAGTTTGAGTCGTCCAATGAAAACTCAAAATTAAAACGGTTCGGCGATATAAAATTGCTTGTGACAAGCGTGTAGTAAAACATGTTCTCTCAGTCTGTACTGAATCAAATACACGGCTCATTTTCATTGCATTTCCCTCTATTTCAGGTCAATATACGCACACCATTTTTGCTGTGCACTCGATTGATATTTTAAAAGCTAATTCATTAAGTTCTTTGTAAGTCATGCGTTGTCCAAGAGCCAGCGACCGAGAAGTAAACTCTGTGTCCAATGACTCGTTCTTTAATTGGAAAAAAAAGTTCAGGTAAAAATTTTTAACACTGCTAGAGGTTCATCTGGAACAAAACTGACAACTGAACATTTCCGCGACTCAGATACTTTGCGTATATAATTTATGAATGGGATGTTCTGAGAATGTTTTGTACCAATTTGAAGTTAATCGTCAAACACAGCGGGATTTGATTTGTTAGCATTTAGTTGTGAATTGTGTGTACGAGTGTTGGTAACAAGCTCAACTACTGACACGTTTTGAAGTAAAACGATATAGAAAACTTTTAAAAACTGAAACTTATATTCATTCTTAAAATCAACAGCCTGGAAAGGCAATTCTCAATTGAATTCAATACACAAGCTGGCTGTTATGTTTCTAAGGCAGATCTGGTACAATTAACTTTAGGTTTGAAAGCAGCTTTCAGGATCACAGAATTCGCGGAAACGCGATGCAAAGCGTACAGTATGGAACGTTATTGCAGATCTAGCTTTTCATGTTTAAAATTTAGTTAAGATTCATGCTCTTTATATAACTATTAAACTTTGATTTTTAATTTTAGATTACAAACAAAGATTTAGATTATCATTATTTTGAAAGTTCAGTGAAGCTTCGAAACGATTGTCACACGTGCAATGGGCACGGCATGAGCCACCAAATGGATACTTCAGTGGTATAAACACACTAAAACCATTTTTAGTTGCTTTTATTGCGCTATGCTTTACTTTTCTTCCTCAGCAATCAACAGTTAACCAAAAAGATTCAAAGAATAAATGAACCAGTGGATGCGGTATAGCTGTTTAGACGTTTTACAATATCCATGCCAAAATGGCATCATGACATTTCCTGAACTCGGTACAAAACTCACGTCATTTGCTCTCAGTCAGGTTCAGGCAGGTGAGTGTAAGCTCGACGAAAGTTGCTCTCCCCAAAGTTTAAGTTGATAATGTAGGCCACAATCAAGCTTCAGTATTCATACAGCAACGAAAACATACTAGACATACTACATTTTAGCGTCACTTTACAAAGAATCCGATCTAATTTGTTATCAGTGTTAAACTCGCCTTGCGTGGGCTGCTGCCTTTTGTCACGACTACCAGCTGTAATACCGATCGGTTTTGTCTTGTGATTTGCATTAACACTGACTATAACACGCGGCAAATCTTGTACATAACTTTGGTATATCGCTTTTTTTACTTCGTTTAACAAAGCCGACCAAGCTAGTAATTAAACAGAACAAGAAATGAAGAATGACCGAAACCGCACCCATGTACAATGGTTTATTCTTTATAATGTTCGCTTTTAAAATCTTTTATTTCCGATATATCTAATTTTAAAGCAAGAGCCTGCGACAAAAATTCTGGCCCAGAGATCGTTGTTTCCGGGATAAACTACCAATTAGAAACAGTCCCTGGTTTTCAAAGCTGGCAGCGGCTCTTGTGACGCTATGTGAGAGCGGAAAGTATGAATGATGGAGGTTGATACTGACTGGTAATATCCGGACCCATAACAAGTGGTCAGTAATTTCAACCTAATCTGCAGTGTGAAGAATATTGGAGGCCGTCCTCGCGAAACTGTTACTGATTATAATAAAAAAAACAATGCTGGACCACCAGTTCAAAGCTTTGATCAAGTTACATAGTTTTCATACCGTGGATGTTCGGAATTTCCATCTGCTACGGACAAAAACCGCTCAAAGCTGACGACTCGGTTTCGTGTGCCGCTTGGCGACTTTACCACCTGCGAATCAGGCGTCTTTTGTGTGATATCAACCCACAACGGACGCGCGACCGGTGGCGCTACATGCAGCACAATACCAGAATACTACAAGGTAACCAAATAGGAAATATTATGCATATGTAATATAATGTAATGCTATGTCTCTCTATTAGAAAATGCTTAGTTGTAAACTGTAAAAAATAAGATTAGTCGTCTGTTGAATTCAAGAAGCATTTATAACACGTTTCGCCAATGGCTTTCTGTGGAAAGATGTTAAACACAGAAGCAACCCACGCCCCCTTGGCAATTAATAGCTTTTTTCAAATTCAAGGCACGTACGCACGTTTCGAACCAGTCATGTGGTTTTTTGTTGTCCATTTGCGGTTTTAGAATATTTTTTTCTACCATCTAAGGTTTTATAGTTACATACTCATCCGTTTCTATTTGTTAGGTCAATTGTCTTTCAAACTATCAAAATCCGACGGTTGACGACGATCATCTCTCATCTAATCTTGTTTCTTTTTCGTGTTTTTCGAGAAGGTTAACAGCTAATTACTTTTTCGCCATTTCAATAATGGCATTAATGCTGCAGCAAAACTACGGAATATTATTTTGCTCAGTATAATACATTTAAAAGCTTTTTACACCTTTTTGGTTAAGAAAAAAAATTAAAAAAAAACTGTTTACTAAAAGTACTCGTGCATGTATAACGTAGAGGACAATCAAGTTAACGAATTTTTCTCGTGCATGTTCTTCCAACATCCCGCGTGGTTTATCAGCCGATAAACCGTGAAAACGTGTGGTCTATTGCTTAGATAAAACACGGCAAGCCGGCAAGTCAAAATGGCAGTGGGTTGAAATACAAATAGGTTTTTGTTTTCAAGACCAAACGAGATCGAGTCTGAGCGATATTTTCATTTGTAAAAGAAAAACCATTTGAGATCTTCTTTCACTATCTTGACTTGTATAAAGAAAAAATTATAATGTATTATATCATAAGTGACGCCAGTTTTAGGCCTTGGTGTTTTTAAAGTCTTCTGAAATGGATGAGACCACACGTGTTGAACTAATGCTTTGATCTATATGCCCTGCAGAACTTCAAGTCATGTAAAATAATGCGACAACTGAAAATATACTGAAAGCAAACCCATCAATTTGTGCCATTAAATTTTCTTCAGTTTCAAATACTGTAAACTACATTTAATTACAGTTGAGTTGAAAAGAGTAAAGCTTGCGAACAAGCGTTGCTAAGCCAAACATGGTTTAACTGAGATACCTTGTGGCATTCGAAATAAGTTTTAAAATGTAAAAATTCTAAACTAAAGAATCCGATAAGTCTTTTACCCATGAAGTTTGGAAATTTCTGTTACAATTCTGTTTATGTGTAGAAATGTAACTAAAATAAATACATTTATATATCAAAATTGATAAAATACACCTATCTGTAACGCGTTGTTAGTGAAATGCTGCAAATTTAGATTTAACGAGTTTTCAGAAAGTAACTTTTAATATATTCTGTAATGGGAGGGAATTCCTACAATGAAACAAATCGCAAAGCCCTTTCAAGGATACATAATAACAGTTAACTTGCTCTGTTAGGAAATATGCATTTAAAGAATTATTTCAGTTAGAATTTGAATAGTTTATCTTTCCCGTTTTCCATACTTATGCAGCAAAGTAGCTTCTTCAATCTTCGTAACATTCTGTAGAGCTATGGTACAAATCGTAAATACTGCCTGCTTGTTAAACCATCGAGCTTTCTTTGTCTTTGAAGTCTGCTTTGAAGACCCGGAAATTTAGTTCCAGTTCAATCTTACTGATGTAGCGTGAAAGACTAAATTTTGGTTACGTCTGATATAGCATCAATTTGGCGAGAAGCAACCATGTTTACAGTGAGTTAGCCTGCGAAATGCAAAGCGAGATTACAAAACTCTTTTCTGTGGCTGAAACTGTGTCAAAAGACACTTGACCAAATCCAAGACCAAATTCTTATTTCAGGAAATACGGATTTTATGATTCTGGAGCTATTGGCCATGCTATCGCTCAGAACTGACAGACAAATATCTAAGTTCGTTTTGGAGTGAAACACTCCTTGAGTAAGATGCTCTCATTTGGAAAAGCTGTCAAATTTCTTAACTTTTACTTTGACGGCTGGTTTTCTATGAACAATCAACGCTCAAGTAAATTTAGACGGAAGGAACCTATTTGTCATTAACTTCACCTTTTCGAGAGTTTTGTCCAACGACTTCGCCTTAAAGTACCTATCGACAGCATGTATAAAGCACTTTTAAACATTTTGAATGAGTTTATATAGCGATGTAAGATTTAGTATTTTGTTAATAATTGACTATATTCTTCCGTATTTGATCAAATACAAACTGAATGGGCATACAGCACCATTTGTGCGACTGATAAATGCGGCCAGATCAGATATACTTTTTTTATAAGAACGGCATTTAATTTTGCCGAAGCTCGTTGTTTTTAATTGCTTATCTGCTTCAGCCTCCATTTTTTTTAATTTGTTCTTATTTCTATGAGCGGCTTAACTTGAAGTAGAGAAAAAATACTGAGAAGTAACCATTGGAAACGAAATACTGCCCCGCACTGCAGATGTAGTCATTGTTTGTTAAACTTAAAGTCAGTTAGCGGCAATGAATCTTTTTGTGTTTTATACACTGTTGCTAAGTTAAATTACAAGTATCGGTCAAGCTTAGCTGATGAATTTAGTTCGTAGTTATCGAGCCTCAGCCTGAGCTTGTTCTTAAATTGTTCTTAAATTTTGGTCCATTCGAGCCTTGTTGTTCTTATAAAGTTGTTTTGTTATAAAAAATGTGTGTAGCCGGAAGTTTGGCAAACCGCTGTGTCGAGTTTACTGCCAATTAATCTATTTTGATTTTTCTACACTGGACTTAACTCGACTCAGTGAATTATTGCTTTAAATACTAGAACTAAATATAAAACTAATTATAAGATGGCCACTTTCAGATAGTTTGTTAATTTCAAAAATGTATAAAAAACATTTTTCTTTGAGTGCGTGAGATTTACTGACCAGCTATTTGCAATTCAGACAATTGAGCCTGAAAAGAAGGGCGAGAATAAAAGGCTTTATGGCTTAACTAAATGCTGTTTTTGTCTTCGTAAAGCTCCCTCTTCGTGTTTAATTGTTTTGAAAAAGAACTGTTCAGTTAGTTCGCAGTTAATAGCCATACACTAAAGTTGATTGTTGTCTCAAACGCGGCAGGGGTTCGGTAGGGGCAAGTGATGTATAACTCACAGCGAAACTCATGCAAAAATTTTTGAAGAGAAACGAAAGGCGAAAAGCATAGAAAATTAAAATAGGTAACAAGCCTCTCAAAAAACGATTGTTAGAGTCTTCAATTTATCATTTTAAGACAAGAATGCGGAAGATTTCTGTTATGGTTTTCCGTGACTTTTCTCTGTGTGGCAGAATTTTCTTTTCGCAAACATATTATCAAATATTTCAAAATGGAAGATGCATATTTCATAATTTTATTTCTAATAATTTGCATGACACACAGCGGGAGATAATTTAGTTATCAAGGTGAGATAAGGTAAATATTGACAAGATGCGCCTCAACCGTATATAGAGTAATTCATTCTAATAGTTTGACGGCGTGTTTCAAACGATTCATTTTGAGGACATTCAAATTGCAGGTTTTTATAACGGTGACAACGAGATTAGATTGGAAAAGAACAAAAGTTTTGTTTGGCCCAACAAAAACTTCGTTTACGGTACGGAGAACAAAGATAAAAGTTAAAACTGACTCGAACTACCCCAACTTGTGTACGAGTTCAACTTCACACAAACCTTCGGCATTCTTCCATCGATTACTCGCATGCCATGCATTCAAAAAACTCTTGGACCTCGAACAGCGTTAGTTTAGTTTATGCAAGGTTTTAGCAATAAAAATAACCGTTTGATCTTTGTACAAAGTTTTTTGTACGAATGCCAGATTTTCAGCTTTTTTTCAAGAGTTTGACAGATAAACAAATTCTCGATCGCAAATCGTGCGTGAACGCCCATAAAACAAAATTACAGTATTCTAATCCTCAGACAAAAGTGGTGTCACTAATCACATTTATCATTTTTAAAAAAAGGAAGATTTGGTGCGCTAGAACTTTTTTGTTACTCCTTTCTCTCGCGGCAGCAAGGCTAAAGAAAAGAACTCTTTTGTGGTTTTTATCACCATTCATTACCGAGCGTCAAGCGGAAGTTGCTGCCATAGTTGTGAGCGGTCATGGTGATGACGTAATGCCATGCGGCTTTTGAAGCGCGCGAGCCATCACGTATTTCGTGCAGTGGCCCATTTATGTCGAATCACGAAGTGTTTGAGAGAAATTAAAACAACCTTTTTCCTTAAGAAAGCCAAAACAATCCGTTTGAAATAAATAATATCTATTTAATTCCTTATATAGCTACTTTTGAGTGAAAAAGGGCTTTTACGACTTTAGATTGGACAAATCATTTCAAAACAGACATTGACCTTGGCTATTTTCAACAAACTCAAGTTCGATGACTCATTGTGCTGTCATCTGAGCCCGCTGTCTTATCGGCTAATGGGCATGCGCAGTGTTTGTATCTCTAAAATATTCTCTCTCGCACTCAAAACTTCTGAAAATCGGGAAAGAGTTGACGTTTTTTAGAACACTCTGACTACAAAAGATTTTTTATCAATAATTGCTTGATTTCTTTGAACAGCGACAGTAACCAGAGTAGAAGTCTCATGAAAATGATAGTGCCAATAATGGGCAAAGACCCAAGATGGCTACAAGTGGAAGTTTGTCGAGAGTTTCAAAGGGGAAAGTGTTCCAGGAAAGACGACGAATGCCGTTTCGCTCATCCTCCGGCACATGTTTTGATACAAAACGGAAGAGTTACGGCGTGTTTCGACTCGATGAAGGTAAAAATTACAACTCTATAAATTTATCTAATATCAGCTAAATGCGTTTTTCTGGTCGTTTTACGGAAACTATTTTTGTGATAAACTTTATTTGAAATCAAGAGAACCGTGAACTTCTTTTAAAAACTTGTTTCTGTATGGGACACGTTAAAACGCACCAACTAAGCACAAAGTGCTAACGCCAGATATCCCCATTTAACTTAATATTTGAACAGACGGTTGCAATTTTCTCAATGTAAATTAGTTTAGATTTTGAGGTTTTTATATTTTTTCGTGAGTATTTGATATCGATCCAGAACGTTGTTACTATCTGAGAGGAAATTGTGCTGACATAATGTCAGAAATAGTCCAAAATCACTACTTCAGCCTAAATTAGAGATGTCTCTTTGAGAAATGGTGCATCTCGAGTTGCTTTAGCTCATCGCTATTTTTTTCGTAATTAACTTTCGAACTGCGTAGTCGTCTTAGGTGAACACCTTGCAGTTTTTGACGAGCTCGCAATTTCTTTTGTGTGACATCATAGTTTGTGCTTTGTCAGACAACTCGCGAAATAAAATTCCTTTACAGCAAAAATATCTCGTTAAAAGTTCTCGCAAGAGTATATAGTATATTCCAAATGGAATTGAGTAATAACTGAATGTTAGAATTGAATTTGGTAGCGTCATCAAAGTTTTCTAGTTCATTTCGTGACCATCGTCAATTGCGTGTGACGTTTTTAACTTTTCTGTTAAATTTCAAATGTTTTATTGCACGCACATAATATGCTCTTCAAATTAGCCTTGGTTAGCTCTCGGAGTAGTTTTGGTTCACTGTGCACACCATTATCTGCTTAGAAGCTTTTGATAGTTTTCTTAATCCTTGTTCAAGATTTAACAAAAAGACGCCATTCAGAAGTGGAACGTGCTTCCAGTCGAAATGTAGTTGTTGCAAACATGGCTGGTAATAAACACGTTATAAATAGCCATGCTTTGATGACGAACAGAGAAATTTTAAAGATGCAGTTTGAAAAGTGCACTCGTTTTTATCGCTGCTATCGTAAAATAAAACCAAAGGGCAAAAAGTTGTTTAAAGGTGTAATTTTCCTTGTTATCGCCTTGCCTTGGAATATTGTAAACAGTTGCCAAAGGTCATGCAACTGGCGTGCTCTGTAATTTCTATTTCCATTGCGTGCTAAGTTAGAAATTAAGTAATCTTCCACGAACACTTTTGTAACAAATGAATATGATCTTGCTTTTGGCAGCTATTGTACTCAAAACCAATCTTAATTCATTCTTTTCTTGACAAGTAGAATATAACTTTTTAAGTATCTTTTGACAATTTTTTTTCAATCATAGAAAATGGAAAAAGCTTAAAAAATGACCTATATAAGATTTTTTTCCACTGCTTATAAGTTACTGAACCCAATTCAGTTTTGCCAGTGAACCAGTTTCATAGGTTCCAGTTTCAAATGTCATTATTTAATGAACTTGTTACAATCCGCTTTAACATTGGTTGTGTTTGAAATCTTTTGTAACAAAAGTCACAAAGTTCAATGTCCAGTCAGACAGTGATGAATAGTAAGGTTTTTTTTGTTTGATCTTGAATTGAGTTTCTATAAAAACAAATTTTATAAAGGAATTATTTTTGTAACAATGTATAAATTCCCTTTCCTCAATCAGCAGGTAAACAGCATTTTTTAAGTATCTGATTTCTGTTGCCTTTTTTGCACTTGCAAAACCTCAGATAAATTTTGAGGTTGAGTTATTTATTTTCCTCTCTGTGTATTATGATGTTTCTATAAGGAGACCACCCAGATCTGTATTTATTTTGGCCCATCACAGCAGATCTGGAATGATACTGTAAAGCCCTGTATTTGAAGTTAATTTGTTATATAAACAAACCACAAATAGGTGACCTGGAGGAAGTTTCTTTTCTACCAGTCTTCTACCTGTTCTTTTATGATATTTTACAAAAGTAGGTTCTTAATTTTCATAGAATTACAAACTTTACTTTTTTAGTACATGATTAGCTTCTATTTTTTGCAAGTGGAACTGTATTAATGAACGATTAAATAAGTTCATTGATTATTTTTATTTTTGGTATTTCAAATGCTGTGTTTGATGATTAAGAAATAAATAAATTTAGAAACGGGTCAAAATGTTAGAGTGATTTTTGTAACACTATTAACAGCTATTTAGAAACAATAGTTAGTTATTGTTAGAAATGATAATTTTTGTGTTGACTCATGTGAATGATATTGAAAGTAATGTGCCAAGTTTTGCTGAGTTGCTTCTTTGATAATTACATTTACTCAGCTTGTAGAAGAGTTAATGCTTAGCACACACAAAAAACAATAAAATTCAAAGGCTTCTGTAGATATTAGGGATGGAGATTTTAACTCTTTCAGCCCCAGGCAATTTATCAACATCTAAATTCTCCTTACAAAACTCAAACAAAATAATAAAAATGGTAATGAGAAATAAGGAATTGATCAAGTGGAATAAGCTGTGGAAGTTGAAATTAAGCTAAATTCTTCCAAAGTGCTTATAAAGAAAGTGTGAAGCTCAGTTGGGAGAATTTACCAACACATCATTTGTTGTGTTTAGGGCTTAAAGGGTTAACTACATGATATGGTGTGTAGATTCTTAATTATCATTACTGATTAATACCTGCCATGTTTTTGTAAACAGTAACACTATGTCACCAGCCATGTGTTCTTGAATGGTTATGAAACAAAGAGATAATTTTTTTATATAGGTAGAATTTAGTTTAACCCGTCAGTGAAATTACTCAAGGTAAAGTGAAAATTCACATTTGCAGATGATTGTTTTTAAAAACAATCATCTGTTGATTTCACTTTCAGAAAATGTCACATGAAAGCAGTTTCCCCCTTTTTTGTCATCTGACTGATGCAGCAATATGTATATATTGTATTACTTAGCACATGGAACTACCTGTTTCATAATGTTTCACTAGCTCCAGTCATGATAATTCACTTACAATATTAGGCCCTTTGCAGTTAGAGTTCATGTGACCACACCTACCTTAAATTTATTAGCTATGACAAATTAATGCTCAGAAATGGAAAGAGCAGGTTAACATTAGTTAGAAGGCATAGTTTCAAGTCTCAACGTTAAGTATTTCAAAAATGACAGCGAATATAAAATCAAAATTTTTCTCATATTAGAGAGCAAGGCTTGCTCACCAGTCATGTAAATCCTTAAAAAATATTCCTATTTTCTGTTGCTTGTCATTTTTTATATATGTGGCGTCACACAGGAAAACATACACTAACGCCTATCTGTTATAACGGCCAAAAATAACGGCTTACTAACGGGTGAAAAACGGATATGAAAAGCGTTAAAACGGCTTGCTGAAACGTTAAAATGGTTTAGAAAAAAATTCTAACGGCTTGGGCAAAGCGTTTTAACGGCTCGGCAAAATATTTTAATGCATATGCCAAAGCGTTTTGACGGCAGGGCAAAATATTTTAACGCATCAGCCAAAGCGTTTTAACGGATAAGCAAAACAACAAAAGCGTTAAACAGTTGAGCGTTAGAGTTAGATCAAATTCAGTTTGATTTTCCGAAACACTTTTCATGAAGTCAGTGATAAACACTGCCGAACGCTAGTAAAGGTTCTTCTCACGCTATATGCAAACACACAAACAAATTTTCTCGATTGCTCGGACGGGCAACATAAATGTTCTAACATATACTAGCTAGAATAAAAGGTCGGTAACACAAATATTCCAGCGGACAGTCTTAACATGAAAGCGGGAAACTTATTTTCATCAATAACCAACACAACTACAACAGGGCTTGAAATTTACGACGGCCATGCGGCAATTGCTGTGGATGCCCCTTGCCTTTGCCGTAATGCCCCCAGAAATTTGCACGATTTACGGCCACAAATGCCCTGCCCTTTTTTTAAAGAGTGCCGCCGTGCCTTCAATTCTTATTTTGAGAACCAGGCGTTAAAAATATTTTCATTTATAGCCGGAATGAACTGGAAAGTGATCAATGTATATCGAG
>JAOBYJ020664214.1:0-13275 GCA_025403565.2 Palythoa heliodiscus | reverse complement strand
AAACACGGAATACTGAAACCCGCTTCGTGACTCGTGATGTGGGCCTTTTTGCGGAGTTGATCGAAACAACATCTGAAAATTTTTAGCAATATAAGCGATCGGCTTCGGAGGCCAGTATGTCAGAGAAAGATAAAGCGAAGAATTTACGAAGAGGTGCTAAAGGAAGTTTAACAAGATGTACGGGAGCTGTCACAACCTTGATGAAAATGAAGCGCCCTAAAATGGAAGTATCGACAGCATTTCAAGATGCATAAAAGGCTTATGACGTCGTATTAAACAGACATGAAGAATACACGGTGTATTTAGATGATGAAAACTTTGATGAAGCTGAAGAATGGATGGAAACTGTAAGTAATGACTTTGTCAATTTGACAATAGCAGTAAATGATTATAAACCGGAGCAAGGCTCAGTTGTTGAGCACCGAAGTGAAAGTCAAAATGAAGGGAGTGAGTCTGAAGAAAATGAGAGTAAAAAGAAAGAAAAGAAACCCGTGACATTTAGTCTAAAGAGAGAGAAGCCAAAGTTACCCATGTTTTATGGAGATGTAAGAAAGTATTTTATTTTCAAGTCTGATTTCAAGTATGCAATTGAAGATAATTGCTCTGAGCGAGATGCAATTGCAGTGTTAAGATCATGTTTGGGCCCAGAGCCGCAAAGTTGATTGAGGGAATTAATGCTGACCTACATGCAGCATGGAAGTATCTTGATGTTAATTATAGCGACCCTAGAGTTGTTTCAGACACTGTCATCAATGATATTGAAAAATTTAGAGTTATACAGACAGGCGAGGAGAGTAGATTTTGCGATTTGGTTAATCTTGTGAGACGGTCTTATAACATTTTAAAGGAAGTTAAAAGACCCCAAGATTTAGATAACACCCATGTAATTTCCCTTACTGAAAGAAAAATGTTAAAAGATGACCTAAGAGTATGGGCGCGCCACCTTACACTCCACAAGGTTGAACCGACTATGGCCAACCTTTTGGCGTGGTTGGAAGAAGAGATGTCTACCAGACTGAGAACTGGCGCAAACAATCGTAAGAACAGACAGAGTGGTCACCTTCTGTGAACACTTTCAGCGTTGATGAGCCAAGTCAAGCAAGTGAATTTAAACCCTGTTGTTATGTGTGCCAAGTCACGAAAGCATTATGTTGATCAATGTTTGCGTTTTAAAGGCATGACCCCCACACAGAGATACAAAATTGTACAAGAACAGAGAGCGTGTTTTAGTTGCTTAAAGAAGGGAAAAGGGCATACAGCTGTAAATTGTTCAAAAAAAGGGAATGTAATGAGAAAGATGAGAATGGTTCCCCTTGCAAGTATCTCCACCATAAGCTTTTACATGGTGGGAGGCCAAATCCCACAAAAAAGTGCCCATCTGGGTTTCATGCAAGAAAACAAAGGCAGTGCAATTTTGCCTGTGGGAGTTGGATATGTGAAAACTCCTAATGATAGCTTGCAGGACATAAGTGTTTTCTATGACAGTGGAGCACAGATAAGTTTGATTTGTAATGAAGTTGCAGAGTCCTTAAAGCTAGAGAACAGGCCAGTCACAGTGTTGATGACCAAACTAGGAGGAACCGAGGAAGAACTGAACACAAAATTGTACAAAGTTGCTGTTTGCAACGAGTTAGGAAAACGAGTACAAAGGCTGGAAGCTGTGGGCATTCCACAGATTTCAGAGGATATTGTAGACGTTAACATAGAGAAAGTAGCACATGTGTTTGGAGTGCAAGTGAATATGATCAAGAGAAAGAGTGGCCCAGTTGACCTTTTAATTGGAATTATAACTATCCAAATTTGCACAGTGGAGAAGTTAAGATCAAGGATAACCTTGCGATAAGAATGGGACCGCTGGGTGTAGTTGTGTTTGGCTCAGGTGTTGATTGCTGTGGTAACAATCAAGTGCGGATGTGTACTGTCCAGTTAAAGCCAGTTGATCTTACTGATTTCTGGAACACTGAAACAATGGGAGTTAACTCTAGCCCCTGTAGCTGTGAGCCTGTAAGACAGAGAAGGTCTGAGGATCATTAATGAAAAATGTGAACTGAGTGATAAACATTGGGTTATGGGGTACCCGTGGAAGCGAAACCCTAAGGAGTTACCAGATAATTACAACCAAGTGCTAAGCAAGTTACAGACTACTGAACGTAGATTAGCAAAGCAACCCGAGCATGCAGAGAGTTATAACAGTCAGATGATAGAAATGGAAGACAGAAAGTTCTCTAGGAAGCTTACATAGAAAGGGATTAAAGAATGGGACAGTCCCGTTTACTATGTGTCGCACCATGGCATAGTAAGACCTGAGAAAAGGAGTACCCCCCTTAGAATTGTATTTAATAGTTCAGCGCCCTTTCAAGGACACTACTTAAACGACTACTGGTACAAAGGCCCCGATCTTAATAACAGTCTGTTCAGAGTGATATTAAGATTTCGTGAGAAGAAGATCAGCATCTGTGGAGACATCTCAAAGATGTATCATATGATCAAGATTCCGTTAGTGGATCAGCACGTACACAGGTTCCTCTGGCGAAACGGCGACACAAAGAGAAAACCAGATATTTATGTCAAGAATGTACTCACGTTTGGGGATCGACCGGCGCCAACGATGGCAATAACAGCACTGAAGTGACAGCACAGATGAAGGAGGAGACTAAGCCAGAAGCTGCTAAGTGTATATCGAATAACACTTACATGGACGATATTTGTACTTCAAGAGACACTGTACAGCAAGGAAAGCAGCTTACCTATGACATCGACGAGGCCCTGGGTGGAGGAGGATTTAAAGTTAAGAAATGGCTGTACAGCGGTTTGCATGACGACGAAGATGAGACAACCGAAGTACCACTTGGAAATGACGAAGCTGAAGAGAAAGTGTTGGGTGTCGTTTGGATACAGCAGGAAGATAAGTTTTCTTTCAAGGTCAAGTTGAAGCTGGGAGGAGTGGATTTACCAATGCAGCAACCCCGCAGAGCTAATTCCGATAAAATAACTTAACGCATTGTATTAAGTAAATTAGCAAGAGTATTCGATCCTGTTGGAGCTGCAGCAGTAGTTACAGTCACAGGGAAGGGGGCAATGCAAGAATTATGGCAATTAGGCTTAAGGTGGGATGATGAGCTTCCGCAAAGCGCGCGTGAGAAGTGGATGTTGTTATTAGAAGAACTGACTGAGCTTAGCACAGTTAAGTTTGATCGCTCACTAACGCCAGATGATGCAGTTGGCAAGCCTTCATTAATAGTATTCTGTGATGCATCAAGGCAAGCCTTCGGGGCTTGTATATGTGCGTACTTGAGATGGCTGCTAAATACAGGAATATTTGGCGTTAAGTTCATTGCTGCTAATTCTAGAGTCGCACCGCTCAAGGAATTAAGTATTCCCCGACTAGAGCTACAAGCCGCCGTCATGGCAAGTGATAAGAGAAGAAATTAACTTTGACATTGAGAGTTTACAGTACTTTTCAGATAGTCGTGTAGTGATCGCGTGGATCCAGGGTCCTTCACGAAGTTACAAGCCGTTCACCTCAGTTAGAGTAGGAGAGATACAATCAGCATCGGACCCAAGCGAATGGATGTACTGTCCAACTTATCTGAATATCGCTGACAATCTTACGAAAGGAATCCAAGTCAAAGACATGAAAGGCAGGTGGTTAAACGGTCCTGAGTTTCTAAAGTCACCCAGAGAGTTCTGGCCGATGGAACCAGGCACACCAGACATGGAAGAAGTAAGGAAAGAAAGGCGAAAATTGCAGATAGTGAATGCAGCTACCGTTACTGAACCAGTATTAGATGCAGACAAATTCTCATCACGGCAGAAGCTCAGAAGAGTTACAGCGTATGTCTTAAGATTCCCCAAGAACATCAGAAAGAAGAGTGATCTAAATGCAGACCCGAATCAGCAATCTCTAGGACCTTTGACACTAGACGAGATCCGAGAAGCATAAGATTATTTAGTGAAGCAAGCGCAGGCAAGTCTACACCAACCCATGGAAAAGGTCGATTTCAAGACGCTGACACCGTTTGTAGACCAAAAGGGCATCATTCGTGTGGGAGGTTCTGTAGACCCAGCACTTGTGTAGTACGATATTGCACATCCTGCCCTATTACCGCATAAACATCGAATATAGTGGAAGATGAGCACAGAAGAGGTCATGTGAGCGTTGCTGCTACTGTTGCAAGGATAAGAACCAAATATTGGATCATCAGGATGCATAGTATTGCCAAAGCTATCAAGTTAAAATGCACCATTTGCCGAAAAATTGAAGCGTGTGCTGAAATACAGTTTATGGCAGATTTACCTGAGATTAGACAGAAACCCCTAACTCCTCCATTCCTGTATACCTCAGTTGATTACTTCGGTCCTGTAAAGGTGAAAATTAACAGAAGAACAACAGCAAAACACTACTTTCAACTGTTGTTATCCGATATCGGTTCGCAGATTGTTGGTGCCAAGCAAGAGCTAAAGGAGATGATCGAAGGATGGGATGTGAAGAAATTAAAGGAGTACTGTGGTGACAGGAGCATGAAGTAAAAGTTTACTACACCCCTAACCCCGCATCAGAATGGATGTGTGGAGTCAATGGTAAGAGTATCAAGTTAGCTCTGAAGAAAGCCGTTGGTGATACAGTTGCCAACCTTGTTAAGGCCAATAGGAAGGCTTGCTGGAGATCCTGAGGATGGTAGTTACCTTTGCCCGAATGATATCCTGTTGGGAAGAGCAAGCAGCAAAGTAGCCCAAGATCCCTTCCGTAAAACCAGGAATCCTAGGCACAGGTTCGAGTTCTGCCAAAGAATAGTCAACGCATTTTGGAGGAAATGGTCTCGAGATGCACTACCACAGCTAGTACTTAGAAAGAAATGGAACACCCAGCGAAGAAATGTTCAAGTCAACGACTACGTCATCGCAGCAGATCCCAACGCAGTCCGAGGAAAGTGGAACATTGGTCGTATAATCAAAGTGTACGCGGGAGCTGATAGTCTAGTCCGCAATGTCAAAGTTCGCACTAAGAAAGGAGAATTTCAACGACCCATAACCAAGATCTGCGTCATTCAGTATCCAGCAGAAGGATTCGGACATTAGGGAATGGGACTTCTCCCATTGCGGGGGGGAATGTTTCCGCCAGAAAGTCTAGAGTAAGAGTAGGACTAGGTCGAGACAGATCGCAACACGTATACGTTACGTAACAGATTTTCAAAGCACAAGGTTTGTCTTTTCACTGTAGGTCGCCATTTTGGCTAAGTTAATTATCCTGTTTACTGTTTTAATGAGTGTTTATGCAATATAGACAGCAAGAGACCACGATGCGGAACAAATGTGAGTAACACTCATGTTCGATTTCTGTTTGAATAGGTTTACAGATAATATAGCGTTTTCTTTATTCTTTATTTAGCTTCAGATTGTTATCGTGTAGCGTCAATAAACACGGAATACTGAAACCCGCTTCGTGACTCGTGATGTGGGCCTTTTTGCTGAGTTGATCGAAACGATGATGATGTGGATGGGGATGATAATGATGATGATGGTTGTGGTGGTGGCAATTTTATCATGCCATAATTTGCCTTTTAATAAGTTAACTATCAAGAAACGCTGTTTAATAATTCATTTAAATAGAATTAGCTTTAACTTAAACTCAGTCATATTTTTAAACTTTGTCAAGGAGAAATCGTCGATGTCAAGATTCCTCTCCCAAACAAAAAGAACTGTGAAAACATAATAGTGTCATTCTATTGCTCAGAATTCGTTAGCTCAAGATTTGATTAGTTCAGTAATCTAGAACGTTTATTATTAGCAGAAATTCAGTATTAATACATTAACTGACTGTAATGTATCAGAAGTGACCAAACGTTTTGAAACATGGGAGGGGGAGGTAAAAAGATCTTATTGTACACCCAGTCAAGGCAGGTGACCGTATAGAGCCTACTGAAATTCCTAGAACACATGCTTAGCGTATCTATTTAACGTTAGTAATAACAAAATCTCGATGTCTTTTTTCAAAAAAGATGCTATAAAACTTATATTTTTTGGCCGAGTCCGATCTTTGTAAAAAGATTATAAGATTGGATATTTTTTCAAAGTTGTATATGCCTCGCATTTTCACGTTTGCCGAAGCCTATTTTATTGAGTACGCTTAGACTTGCACTCAGGCCCTTTTTGGAAACAGCTAGACTGCCATTCTCCTATTCTGATCACGAGTACTGTGTCCAGTATCAGTTATATAGAAGACAAAAATTTCTATAATTCTAGTGAGAGAAGCTGAAAGTGAAGACAAAGATTTGTAGAGCCAATTAGAATAAAGTATTGCTAGCATATTTTCAATTTATTTTTTTGCAGAAGTCGTTAAGCCTTTCTTTGTTATTATCTCTCGCAAAAAAATATTACACGTGAATAATGCCGTGAAAAAAATAAATCATATCAGAGAAAAAAAAACATCTCAGTGAGTTGATGTGATATAATTTTACTGCAAACTGAATGGTTCAATGAAAAAGTGATGCAAATAATTTTAACTAATAACATTGTTGAATATTATTGTATCAGAGTGTGACGCACGCTTCCCGCCTTCTTTTAAACGATGAAACATGGCTTCAAACCTCACGGCTTATTCAAATTCTGGAAGACGACATCCAAGTTTCTTACATCGAAATGAGGGTAGAAGCACTTTGATAAAAATGAGATCTTTGTTTAAGAATTTCCTAAATAAAGGAAAAAAACCTAGAATAATAGAATCAATGTGTAAAGAGATGTAGTTAAGTTAAGTTGGTATTTCTAATGAATCATCTTACTGTCATGCACTGACTCTGTGTTTCTTCATCTGTCCTAAACTTTGATAATATACAAAAATATTAAGGTACAAATTAATAAATCCAGTGCGTTTTCGTGAACCGTTATAAAAGCTCAGAACAAGTTAAGAGTTTCAACCGTAGACAGCTGTTTCGTTCTTCTAGGGACTCGTCAGAACAAATCATCCGCACGAAATGCTCAGTGATTTACTCGTGCTCAAAACCAGTAACTTAATTCCAACTCATACGCACATCCGCTCACTAACAAGTCAAACTACGGATTGACAAAAAAACAATCCTGTACAGTAGTGAAGCATGCAACCGGCCAAACCATGTAGAAATTTGTTTGCTGATTCCGCTGGACCTGTATAGTAGATCTGTTGTCGCAATACTGGAAAATCCAGTAGGTAAAAAGGTATTCATATCGGTTGACTGACAAGTTTCTCTTTTCTACAACGTACTGGATTTATCCATTTGTACTTAATATTGATACTATCAAACAAGCGATGAGATGTTAAGAGTTTGATATCGTTTATCAATCAAGAGTTTTTCGTATTATATCAAGTATATCATGAACGAGCTCTTTTAACACGTGCTCTTAGTATCTACTAATCTCTCCCGGGGTATTTTAAACAGTTTCGTTTAGATATCCATATGACAATGCCGTGAAGCAAAATTATAACAGTAAAACAAGCCACATCAGTGAAGTGATTTGATGTCACTTCACAGTAAACGGTCCGCCGAAAAATAAACTCCGAACTTATTCGTTTATGGTATCCCACATACAAAAATTCGTAACTAAAAGCAAATTTTCCAACATCATTGCATAGTAATCTCTACGTACATTAGGTCCCTGTTCTTAAAGGCATACATATATATCATATAATGTAACAACAGCCCTAAAAATCTTAAGTTTACTTGAGAAAACTGAACGCAAAATTTACTCATCGCATATATAAAATGTTGCGGACTTGTAAAGTTCTGCTCTGTTGACTTGACTTGACGTCACGGTCCACACATCAGCTCCTCTCCTTACTGAGGCGAATCCAACACATCTCTTTCAATCTTGAGTTGATTAAACCATATATGCTACGTTAAAAAGCATTAATACTCAAAGCGAACTTTCCTTCATACGGCAAACCACACACCTGTGTAAGCCTTAGGTTGATTACACTACCAATTCAGTTATATTAAGTTAAAAATACTAAAACGCAAAACGAAGCTCTTTTCCATACCCCACGGAGAACCGCACCTCTACAAACCGAGTTGAGATAATTATACCAGCCCCATTTACATTACGTTAAAACATTAAACCTCGAAACATCAGCTCTTCCCCACACGCCACGCTGAATCGGTCACACAACTTTGTCAATCGCCACCCATTTCCATTACGTTTAAAAGCACCAACAATCAAAATGTCAGCTCCTCTCCGTACCCCACGGCAAAGTAGACAACTTTATTGCCCTTGAGTTGGTCTTAGCACTCACTGAGGTTACTACCTAGCTCTCATACCATGACACCCTAACAAGTTTTGAGAACCACAAGCCTAGGAAAAATGGCTGGTATCCTCTGTATAACTATAACTGATTAAAAACTTAAACAAACACTGCTAGCAAAAACATTTTGTATGAAATATTTACTTTACCAGCAGGGTTTATAAAGTTTATATATGTCCAATTTATATTTATGAGTAAATTGGGGTCAGGGTTTCAGTGTGGTCGGTTCGTCCTGTTATCAACGGCAAAAACCACAAGAGCGGCATGTGTTGCCACGTTCTTCGCTTTTCTTGTGGTAATTTTATTATTTTACAAATTAGTTTTAAAATGCTTGCAATCTCTGTTGAATAAATTGATAAAAGAATATTTCGTGATCAACTTGCACAAATACTATAATATTCAAGTTCCGTTTCTTAATTAACATCAAGATCCCCCACACGCTTCAGGCAAGTATTTTGAGTTACCATTTCATTAGTAAAATTAAAACACAATAAAGTAGGTCTTTGCCAAATTTAACCTATTACGTGTCATCTGCCGGGTTCATTATTCTTCTATTTTAAACGTTTTAGGGAAGGAAATGGTATTTAAAAATCTATAATTGGCACTGTAGCTTAGCGAGAGTTAAATCGTAATTCAATTTACATTTATTTACGATTATCTTTGACTGTCAAAAAAATTGGAAGTGTTTATCGAGAGATCGGAAGTGCAGTGAAAAACTGCTTCCTTTCCAAGTCCGCAACCTGTCTCGGAACATTTTCACAAACCCCAAAACAATAAGCCCCGGCTACGTGCCCACGCTTTCGAATTTACATGAGAATCACGACAGACCAGTCTAAAGCAAACACAAGGCTATGCGCATGTGTAAGAAAATAGAAGTTGATAAAATTAGCCCAGAAAACAAATAGTTTGAGAAGAGTCTTTACCACAAAAGCGGACGTCTTCAATTGTGTGCTTTATTTTGTTGACAATGTCAGGCATTTCTTTATTACTGATGTAAAGGAACAGTTTTTGATGATCTAGAAATTTCCAAAATAGGTTAACAGCGTGATATTATTTCGTATTATTTCCACAGAGAAAATAATTTTTGATAGTTCACCTGTTTGCGGGTAAAAGTATTTATACCAACAAGCAAAACAGTTGTCTGAATTCCATTCACAATTACTTGCGGATTTCTTTTCAGTCGACCTCAAATTGTACGGCAGTTTTGCGTGCACTCAGCAGATAGAAAACTGTTTTAGGAGCGTTGATTGAAGTCTTGAAAATCCTAGTTTTGAGGGATCGGACGGACGCGCTCTGAGTAAGATGATAAAGTAATAACAAGCTACTAGGATTTCAATGGGAAAAGGAAAATGATAATCCTTTTAAGCAAAATGGTTGCAAAACTGTCAAAGTTTCTTAATCGCTTGAATTGATTATCAGGCAAGAAATATAGAATTAAGCGATTATAGTTTCTATCTTTGGAAGTCTGTTTGTCTTGTCTTAAAAGCTAATCCTGTCGCTTTTCAACTGGGAACAAATTAGTTTCTACAGTTTTTATTATGCGTTTGCCTCTGACAGTTGATTCCTTTTTGATATCTTTATTCACCGGTTACAGACCCACAATGGAAAGTCGAAATGGGAGTGATTAAGTCCTTTCAACAAATTATATCTTAATCAATGTTAATTAGGGGAGTGATCTTGCCATGTTATCTTTTATATACCTTTCATCTTGTTTCATTAACAAAAGATTACAGACTAATTGCCATAAGGAGTGCCAATCAAATGCTAGCTTTGTAATTGAATTTATACTGAATGTGTGAACAAGAACCTTGCAAGGCAAACTAAAAACAACACTGATTAGCTTCCAAAGACCTCAGAAAGCCAAGCACTTTTGAGAAAACGTGATTGATCTAATATGTAGCCCGAAGTTTGGACGAAATCAGTTTTTGTTTAAATTTAAAACTCGACTGGCGAGATGAATTCAGCTTCTTTTACCATAGAGAACATTTTGGGCAAAGAGAAATCAAGAATTGAGGTAGAGAAGTCGAAAAATGCGACAGCAGGTCCAGCGCTGACACCTCGTCGCCCGATTCTGTTGCCACGAGTTGAGACAATGGTACCTTTGGTTGGTTGCCTGTACAGTTTTCCGCAGCCGACACCCGAATGCAGTCTCTGCGACGAGAGAAATAGCAATCTTCAACCGTGGAGTCAATATGGACACCCCTTTGCGAACCCAGGTAGGAAATAACTTGTTTAAACTGTGTCCTTTTAGGCTGTCAACAACTTGCTAAGCAAGAGATGTTGGTTTTCACTTGCGATACTTAACGAATAAACAAATTTGGCTATATGTATGATATTGATGGTTTTGTGGGAAACACTTTTTTTTTAAACAAATTCAAATATTTTGCACTTTTTTAGTCTAAAATAAAAGAAATAAAGAATATAAAACCATTGAACACAAAAACAACTAGTTTTACCATTTAGTCGTGGTTATTTAGTACATCGGGTTTTGATGGGAGTTTTATCGTCACGCAAAGACGAAGCGGAGTTGTTCTGAACATTCTTTATTCAATATGGTTAAAGTGATAATAGAGTAATCAAATAAAGTTGAGAAATGTTGTCCTGGAAATACTTTTTCAGTCTTGAACAATAAACAGTTTTGGTTTTGTTTCAAAACTTCAACTCGGCGTGTTAGTTAATACGACATTGGGGAGCGGTTTGCAGTGGAAAAAACAGCTAAAGAAATTCGATTTTTAATGAAGCTTAAAAGGCACACCTATAATCATAAATGTACTCATTCAACCCGGTCCGGCCTTTTGTCAAAGAGAGCTTAAGAAAAACGCTTTTCTCAATTACAGTTTATTAAAAACTGACTAAGAAAAAAGAAGTTGTTTTCAAAAAATACGTGAATTGTGCCATCGTTTCTGTTAGAGAGCAGAGGTTGATTTCGCAATAATGAAAACGATTGCATCAAGAGCCTCTTAATGATAAAATGGTGATAATTGTGAGGTTCTTAAAAATTCTTTGATATAAAAACTGCTTTCTGAAAGATCCTTGGTTGTGAATCAAACCAACAGAAAGCAAACTCGACCTGAATATGGCACCCATCCGGCAGACTACAGTAAACACAATTGTCCCGCCGTTCAAAAGAGCCCAAACAAGCCGTGTGATTACCGGACAGTCTTTATTTCCCACTCAATTTCCTAGAAATTAGAGCTAATAAATCAGATAGTTATATAGATGTTTGAAAACAGAGACATCAATTAACAGTCGGCCGGTTTTGAGTTTGGAGTATATTGAAGCTAAACAGCAAGCAGATGTTAGCTACTGTATGACAATAAGATTTGTTTGTTGTTGCTAATGTGGTTAAAGACAGCTATTTTGTCACTGAATTTGATTTCCCTTCCGAAAAGACATTTAGGTTAATTAAATTTTTAGAAGACCGCAAATTTGTTTGGTTTTCTCCTTGCAATTCCCAAATGGAACTACAAACAAAGGAACTTGGGTCTTGCCTTGTTTTATAAGAAATACTTAGCGATTGTCCACTTTCGAGAGCTGCTAATATTGGAGAATTGTACAACTTTGCTGCAAGTGGTTATTTTAATGATAGCCAATGTATACTGAGAATTTTCAATATTTGTTTTACAAAATTCTTTTCCGGTCCTCGCCAGTTTATGATAGTCGCCCAGTATGTAATTGTTGTTACTTCTCCCAAAGTGATGTTCTGTAGTTATATGTAAGTTACGGTGCATTCTACAGTTGTTGAAATCATTCAACACAGAAAAGTTGGAAGGATATAACTATTACCGAACTGTTCGCGCCGAATAAAAAATGCTCCTTCCTGAGGCAAACACTGCTGCCTGGCGGATCAGAATTAGCAGACCTTTCTCTCGATGTTGGAATAGCAGGTGGATCATATCCTAAAATGTCAGAATAAATGCGTGTTTTTGCCTTGCTTTAACCTCGCTGAATGATTCCTCCCAACATTTGTGTGTCGTTCAAGCAGCCATTTTGTCTTTAAAAGTTATACTGCAATAAAAATGTGACAAAATAAGTTGAAAATAAAATATTATTAATATTAGCCGAGAATAATATTAATATGACCTTAGTGGAAACCAGCCACAACACATATGCCAACAAGTCCATCAACTGAATAGGCTAACACACTTGGTCGACTATATACTTATCACGTATGGTTATTACATCTCCCAGTATTAGTTTTTTTTCCAATAAGTTATTTGCGAGTATTATATCCAAGTTCCAAGTTCCAAATTATTATTTTGAGTACCTGGTACACATGCATTTGTCAGTTGTAATCTTTTTCTGTTTTATATGTATTGTAAAAGTAGACTCTATGAACTAGATGAATGGTATCACAATGCAAGTTCTCTGATCAATTATAGCAAACTTATATCAAGAATTAAAAGTTGTTTAAACTTTTGAAAATTGAAAATCAGCTTTGATGAACTCGAGTCGTCATCTGCACCATTAAATCTCCGTTATTAGTTCAGCAGTAGGTGATCAAACAACAGTACTTGTGCTCCTGCTAAAACCAATAAAATTATTTCAAAATAGTTATTTTGGCTAAGGCTAACTCAAATACTGTAGAATTGTTTGGTGTTCTTCCGTGTAACTTCCCAAATGAAGTCATCGTTCTATACGCATCGAGTCTAGGCTTCAAATGTAAATGAATCATTTTTATTCACAGAGCAAGTAACGTCAAGACATCGCTTACAATTACAAATACACCAAATACGTTGTAGGTTTAACTTATGAAATAAACACCAAGAGAGCAGGCCGTTAAATTACACCAACTACAATGTAGGTTTATGAAAGAAACACCAAGAGAGCAGGGCGTTAAAATACACCAAATACAATGGAGGTTTATGAGAGAAACACCAAGGAGCAGGGCGATAAATACACCAAATACAGCGTAGGTTTATGAGAGAAACACCAAGGAGCAGGGCAATAAAATACACCAAATACAATGTAGGTTTATGAGAGAAACACCAAGGAGCAGGGCG
>JAOBYJ020663447.1:0-13276 GCA_025403565.2 Palythoa heliodiscus | reverse complement strand
AGCAATAGCAATAGCAATAGCAACAGCAATAGCAATAGCAATAGCAATAGCAATAGCAATAGCAATAGCAATAGCAACAGCAACAGCAATAGCAATAGCAACAGCAATAGCAATAGCAACAGCAATAGCAATAGCAACAGCAATAGCAATAGCAATAGCAATAGCAATAGCAACAGCAATAGCAATAGCAATAGCAACAGCAATAGCAATAGCAATAGCAATAGCAATAGCAATAGCAATAGAGTAAGAGTAAGAGTCAAGAGTAAGAGTAATAGTAAGAGCAACACTGACAGCGACAACGAAAGTGACAGCCACAGCCACAGTGACAGTATAACACTGAGTAACTGTAACATTACAAGTAACAGTAGCCATGCACAACACATATGACAACGACATGGTAACGCAACAACAAAAACACAACAACGAATCTATACTAAACTGTGTTGCATAAGGCAATCAATATTTTAAGATGATTTTGGAGTTTTTACTCGTTTAAATAATTGTTTTTTATCTTTTGTTCTTGTTTTGCTTTCGTTTTTGCATGTCCTTTTTATACATTTAGGTTAGTTACCTATGTATTGATGAATTGGGGAAAGAATTCGTGTTTATAAACTATTAACATGCTTTTAAGAAAATACCAAACACCTAAGTAAAACAAATACGCTTGCATGGATATTGCACAGCAACAGCTCGAAAAGGTTTGGTCTCAATTTCTGGCTCATGGTAAGATTATTTTTACACCTGAATTTGATATGAAAGACTTTGCTCTTAAAGCACTTCATCTTTATAATCTCTTTAATCCCGTCTGAGAGTTCCTATAGCTTCCCAGTAGTGAAGAACAGCTGGAGTCGAACTGTATCTGAAATGTTTTCTACCTCATCAGTCCAACTGTTACAGGCAGTTTTATTGGATAATAAAAACGCAGAAAACAAGAAGAGTTGACAAAAAGTAGGACTAAGTTCTTTGAGATATGTCTCGGTTTGGCTGGCTAAACCATGCAACCTTCTTCAAGCCGATAAGGATTGAAATGTTAGAAGTTTATTCATATGAATTCCATCGTGCTTCAAATTTATTCTTGATTCAAGCTGGATTTCCTTTTGTTTTAGAGTGAATTAATGTACAATAAAAAAATAATTATATTGGCCGTATTATTGCAGAAAAACGATTTATTCGTCTCAGACAAATTATTCGCCATTGGCCAAGATAAAAACGGGACGTGTCAAAGGGTTAATGGCCTTGTTTATCCAAAAATACGATTTATTCTTTTGAAACGAACCATGCGACTAAGACAAATCATTCCTCTAAGCAAATACGGAGATGAACTAAAAAGTCGTAGTTAACACATCCACTTTAGTTCGTCTATTTAGTGCGTCTCTCAGTTATTCGGCTGTTTTATACTAGAGGACGAATTCATGATCCGTCTGGACGAACTTGGACAACTATTTGTAGTTCGTCGGTTATGCGTCTCTAGTGTCAAGACGGGCACAAGATCATTATACATTTAGACAAACTTTCATTTAGTGAAATTCGTCTGAACGACGCACTTCGAAAGGTAGTTCGTCTGGACGCCTATTTCGTCTTGTGCCCGTCTTTGCACAAGAGACGCATAACCGGACAAAGTAAAAATGTTTGCCCAAGTTCGTCCAGACGGATAAAGTATATTTACGCAAATGAATTATTCTCAGTCTGAGACAAATAACTCGACTGTTGAGGGGCTAGTGCACACTAAAAAGATGAACTAAACGGTGGGTCTATTAACTGCGACTTCCTGTTTTTTAATCAGGAGTGGTTACCACTCCACTGTGCACTATCAACTATCACCACGCTGGCAGCGTATAGCAGTGATTGAAAATGAAAGCGTGTTTTTCAAATGGAAAAACGAGAAGAGAACAGTTTTTTTCTGTTGGTTTTGTCAGCAAAACACAGCTTGAAAACCTCACGCGCGCGTTCTGATTACGTTTGCATTCGCTTGTACTTCAGTTTTCATTTAATATGATATGTTTTCCCCCAAATTTCCTTTTAATATTTCCCACGGCCTCTTCATTTTTCATTGTCTTAACTCAGTTTCAGCAAAAAAAAAGCTTTTACTTAGTTCAAGATTCGATTTTTGGTTGTGGATCGAACAACTAAACGGATAAAAAGATTCGCTTAGAGTCGATTGAGTATCTTCCAGGCAGATGGATAGCGGTAGCTCAAGAGAGCCTGAAGTAATAGTTAAAGAGCAAGGATTAAGACCGGGAGAGCAGTTTTTTGCTTAAATATCTTATTATAAGCTAAAACTTATACTCTACGGGAAAACCCGGAAAAATTAATCTTTTTTAGCTGAGGCATTACGATCAGTAAATCAAACCATACACAGTGCAAGATTTGGGCATTATAATTTTATCAGTTCAATGTTTCTCCGATAATTTCGCGCCAGATGTTAAAGTAGTTCGACAATCACTCATCAATTATTACCAAACTGATTGCTGACTTTGAGTAAAAGTATCGCGGTCACAGTCAACTTTGTCTGAAACATAACGAAATTATTCAGCGCTTTTCTAATCTTCGACTTCAAGAACTGAAGAAGTGCGTTTAAAGTCAAGAACTTGTTGACAGTTTTTCAAGTAGTTTACTCAAAACAAAACTTGTGGCTCAACGAAGACTGTGTTTTGAGATCGCGTGATGACAAATAACGGTTGTAACATCAAGCGGTTGAAAATGCGAAAAGCTTGACCCTCAGCACCTTCGACTTAAGCAGGGTATAATGTTTCCACTTAAGGTTAACAACACAGAGATTTATTCAAACCACAGCACCACGCATTTCTATCTTTGGCAGCAAACAAAAACAAAGCGTTTTATTTTTTCTACTTTTAGGTGACACTTGATATTCGTAACCAACGGAAAAACAACTTCAGAATACACGCATTTTAAACTTAACAGTTCGCATTAACAAAAATAAATGCAAAGAAAAACCAACGAACAAAGGTCGTAAAAAGATGCTTCCTGTTAATATGATTCAGCAGTGACGGAGTGCTCAACGCTCTGCATAGAGTCTGCCCTCACGCAACTTGATCAAGATTTTATTTTCAGCTTCAAAGCCGATTTGATTATGATCATGCTGTAGCTATAGTGTCAATTACGGAAAATTAACGAAATTTGCCAATTTTATAAACAAGCTGCTTTTATTCTGTGTGTAAAGTGGATGAAGGGAAGTTGTGTTTTATTAATATTCAGTGTATCTCTTGCAAGCAAGAGAGATACCGCTGACTCAGAGTTATCGCGGGTCAGGCGTCCCTTCAAATATGGATTTAGTTAGCGTGGCGTTCCGCTGCGGCCCCCTGGGTACAAACCGAGCGATTGGATAACGTACATAAACACAGGCGAAGAAATGCTGTTGTAGTTTAAAACCAACACGAATCAGTGCTTTCAACTGTGTTAGATTTTGAATAACTCATCAAGCCGATTGAAGAAAAAACCAGTGAGAATGTGGTGCAATGACCCTGGTGATTGTCAGTGGTCCCCAATGCAGCCAGTAAATATGGCGGTGTATCGACCTCAGTACGATGATGAAGACGATATCCATGTGAAAAGGCCGATGAACTCATTCATGATCTGGGCCAAAGTTATGCGACGTAAGTTCGCCGAGGAGAATCCTAAACTCCATAATGCCGAGATTAGTAAAATGCTAGGAAAAGCATGGAATGAGTTAACAACCAAAGATAAGAGACCCTTTGTCGAAAAAGCCGAAAGATTGAGGATAATTCACATGAAAAAATATCCTAACTACAGGTATACGCCGCGCAGACGCACGCGCGAAAGAAATTTCAACCCAAGAATTCCTTCTGGCTACATTGGTCCAGGTTTTGTTGCGCAGAGTGGATCGTCAATAACACAGGAATCCTTCCAGTTTCCCCCAACACCAGAGTTAAGCCCGGCAACCGATAACAACTTCGCTTCACGCGACCCTTACAATTCTTCCATCTATTATCCCTTGGAAAGCGAGCCTTCTTTCAATCAACCGGCCTTGTATCCTGATAACCCAGATAAAGCATTTCAGTCATATGAATGTTCGAGTCCCGTTTATCTACCTGGTCCAGACAACTATGCCCCTCAAATGTACCAGAGCCAGGTGCGTCTCTCCCCTCCAAATTCAAGTTGTCGTTTTTCATCTGGACTTTCCAGGAGTCGAGAAGGGTCTTCACTTTATCAAGACTCGACAAACGCCGTCTCGGCGTGGGCCTCATCTTTTAGTAGCTGCAGACTTACTAGAGCTGAGAAAAATATATATTCCGAGCAAGCATATCGCTCGAGTCCCCGCCCCAATGAATTTTCATACCAGGGAGAGAAAGTTTACTCAAACAGTCCTACCACACAGGCACGTAACTCTTGTCGTCTTGCTTCGCTCCATACTAGAGCCGCGCACGAGGGAATGAACAGTAACTGTGCAATGGCTGAACATCCTAAAACAAGACAAGGAGAAGGGGGGCATATGTTAGAGCAGCTTTCCGATCTTTTGAGCGACGATTTGGACAGAAATGAGTTTGACATGTATTTGAGTTGAGAACAATTACAAAACTAATTTACTAGTTTTGTGGAATTCAGGACACACTGAAGCTAAGAAATCTACACATATCGCTTAACATGATTTATAACCATTAATCGTAAGCTATGGAATTAAAAATTCGAAATGATTACTTGTAGCATTCGTGTGATTGCTGTTGAAAGAAATACATCTTGTAGTAGAAATTTTATCAATAAAAGTAACAAAACACTAGAGTTTTGCTAATACAATAAAGTGAGCTTTGACTTGAAACACGGAGTTTTAACAGCTATTTAATGCTTTTCTTGTTTGCTGCGTTTAATAGCGACGGGGTACAACTTAGAAAGTTTGCAGAAAAAATATTCACTTAACAATGAATGCTACTGCTGATAGTAAAACTATCAGCCAGGATTAGTGTTCTTCTCGAGAGCTACATAACTTAATCAGGACATATACCGCTTGCTGATGACAGATAATTATACATTTTTACAGATTTTATGTGCTAATTTGACACTTCCTGATACTCAGTTTACTTTTCGAGAGCCCCTGTTGCACTGCATTACGTAAAGCCACGCCAAGTACAAGGAAAAAACGGAGCAGAGGTAAAAAAATTGTTTCTGCGTTTCAAGCCAATGTTGTCATTTTCTAACGTGACCGTGGTCAGGTTTTTAAGATGCAAAAACGCCTTATAAAGTAACTTCTAAATTGCTGAGCAAAAACTGAGTGAATTCCCTTCATTTCCAAACCTTAAACTATTACGTATCGTTTTGTGCTTATACTCATTAAACTAATTGTGTTACAATATCGGAAATTTTTAACTTTTTTCAGAGAAAACACTGTTGGTTAAGTTACTAAACGTTTAGCGGCTCAACTCCTAATTGAAAAGGTTTCTTGTCTTTTTCCCCTGAGGGTTAAATAGCCACAAGTCAAACGGGAAATGTCTTTCCAGACTAATCCGTCGGTGAGGAACTGTTTAAAGATTGGAAACCGACACCCAGCTTTTACTCTAAGCGCTAGTAAAAATTTGATCCTAAAGCAACAAAAAAATTACATATTGGTTTCCATTCGCGGGTTGGGGATAGCATTTTCAACTAATCCAAGAACTATAAAAGCCGTTTTATATAAGATTTTGAGTTTATGAGATTTTGTGAGTTATGGGAACATTTTGACTGAACGGTTCTTTATTTGCCATTAAATTTTGCGTGCAAATTTGGAATTTACGAAATGAGCGCTACTCATACCCCCTGCCCTGATCTTAAGTTATTAGTTTAGACAAAAGGACCGATTAAAGTAGCCTAGAAATTCCTAAAACACCTGAAGCGGGACGTACGTATGCAAGAACTTTTGGTTTGGCAAAGAACTGAATTTACAGCTTTCTCGGCATTTCCATAGCATTTTTTCATAAGCTAAGTTGCTCTATAGTTAAATTGATACCTGTAACTGATTTAAAATCCGCGCTACAAAACATTACAGTTTTACTGGCTGACTTTTTTCAAAACTAATTAGCGAGGCTGAATTTTTTACTATTAGAAATTGTATTTTGTTAGCGCTGTGGCAAAAGTTACCAAACGTTTACGTGTTGCTTGGATTTTTGATTCTTGGGGTGCTGTTGTTCAAATGGTGCCTGTGAATGTTATATTCATTAACATGAGCCGGTGTTTTGTCTCGAGAAGGAAAGATTGACAAGTTATAATTTACCAAAAGTATCGCTCCACTATCACAAAAGTCTAGCTAAAACGTTATCCTAAATAGCTTTGAGTTTAACTTAACTACAACGGATACCACGCTTTCAGCTGAAATGAAAAACCTGTAATTCGTCTTCGCTTTGAAGTGCTGATAAAGATCTTTGTTGAAAGATTTCCTAATACGATTTGCCAGGCTTGTTTGTTTAAAATGTTTTTCCCATGTTAACGGTTGTTCACTTTTGGATTCTCAGGTTTTTTGCGTATACATGTATTACAATGTTCAGACGGTTTCGGCCATTTCAATGTTGTTGAAAGCTTGACTATTCTTACGGAAAGTTGAGGAATTCGCAGCATTTTACAATTTTTAACTCTTTCCTCATGGTGACAAAAAGTCGAGCTCAAACCAGAGCAACTCAAGCGCGACATACAATTCATGATACAGATCACGAAAAATTAGTTTTCGCTTAGGTTAACCGTATCACATTCTCAAAGCCAAAGGTAAAGAAAACAAAACAAAAGCAATTACTTAATGAGGAAATGATTCCAGCTTATCGTAAATGGTAGCCGTTTTTGTACAATAATTTCAACAATGGAGCAATCTGTTAATTAAGTTGTTCTCACCTTGGGCAATAAAAGCTGATAACAACCTATGGGCGGTGCTTTACCATGCGCTAACAGCTTCTCTTGAGTGGTGAGGTCTAGCGAATAAACGTCTCCTGTCAACCGCAACTCTTCGGGGAGGTTGCTTAAGGTTCAAAAAAGAATCAGTCCCTGCGATTTCCTGTAAGTCCGCTGGTCATATGGCGGCTTTCCAACTTGGGTGGCACACAACTACAAGATTTTAAGCTTAGCAGCTCCGAGTTTAGCACGGGTTCTGACAGACTTGTTCAATTTTTCTGGTGTACATCTGTAAACGCGCGACTCTTAATTTTTTCACAGCTAGTTTACATGAATCTCAACGAGTTCTCCTTTTTCGAATGCTGGGTTACTGATAGACTGCTCTTTTCTCGTGTTCATAAACGATTTTTTTAAAGCAAGAAATACCCCAATTTAGCAAGTACAACGTATGACAATGAGACGGCACGCAAAGATCATCACGAGAAACGCGGGATTTATTTTTAACTCATCGAAAACGTTATACTTGTCGAGGTCCAATCACGGAATAAAAATCTGAGTTCTTAAAATATTAATGCTGAGTTTTGAGAGCTTATCTGTTATGCTGTAGACTTAATGCATATTGTAACGAGACTCCCAGAAAACGTTTTTTTCCCTACACGTTTCTTTAATGTTGGGCAAAACCCAGACATAATAACAACATTTGTTGCCAATTTTCTTTTATAAGCATACAACATTTAAACTCAATTAAACAGTCACATACTCGTACATCTTTCATAACTCAGGGCATTGGCACAGATTTTAATGTAAGAATAAACTTCAATACTATGACTACAAACTCGTTTTGGGACTATGTAGAAGTTTACTGTATACGTATACGACATAAGTATATTTTTACCGTAACCAGCTGTAAAACGCCGGTTTACATTGCATATGCGTCGTTAAAAATATATTGCCATTTGGTACGCATTACATACAGCTATGTCAGTATGTGAGTAAAAGTTGATCTGGAAATAATTGAAGTAATTAACAACCACTCTCTAGGATGAGGTTTGGAGCAAATAGTTGTATTTCCCTTTCGCATAAACAGTACTGTTTTATTATAAATTGGAATCTAAATTAAGCACAGAGAGCTGTACTGTACGGTCGCTATTTATGGCAAAGATTTGAAAAAGAAGTGACTGCCCCTCACAATACAAAGCTTTCATTTAGTTTTGCAGTCAGTACATTTCAGAAACATGTATTACCGGGAACTTGAATTTGTAGTGCTTAAAACTCCCGATTAGAGACTGGATAAATAGTTATAACAACATAGGTACACATATATTACAGTCAACAAACGTATCTCCAAACAAGTTAGTTCCATGTTATAGTTCACGCGAAGGGCTGATATCACAGTCGCACGGATCATGGAGAAAAATCCGGCTGCCAATCTGGCGTAGAACTCCCTAACGCTGATTTCCTAGGTTATCGTAACTGTAAAGAGTTTATTTAAAAGAAAAACTGTACAATATCGCTGATAGTCTAACCAATTTTTACCTCTTCGAAGCAAGATATTAAAGAGGGTCCCAGACTAAAAAACGCAAAACATGTAACAATAGACCATTCCGATCCGGCTTTGCGCAGGGAACTGGAACCAAGTTTGATGCTTCTAGGGTTTACAAGGACCAGGTTATAGAGCTTGAAACATGGTTCAAAATCCATACAAAAGTCTCTATGAATAATGAGACAGCGACCCCATAGCCATATCTTTTAAAATGTTTTAGAAATTTTGTGACAACTGGAAAATCCCGTCATTCACCCACTATTTAAAAGAAGTTGAGATGAAAATCACATATGCTTTTGGGGGACGCTGACTCACCATTGGAGACGTTTGTACAATTTTTGATTTATAACACAATTCCCTGCGCAATTCTGCGGTGGCTCATTGCACCTTTAGATCCCTCTTCTGAAACGAAGGAGACCGCAAAGTGAATTGACTAGCTGGGAACGAGGTCTGCGCGCCTCATCTAACGCGCATGCGCTTACTTCGCTGTCTTTATTTGCCATGACGTCACGGACTTTGTTATAAATTATAATTGTAATTATAATATTATAATCATAATAAATGATCTTTTCATCTTCGGAAAACTCGGTTTTTTAAAATTATACTCGCTTCTCGTTATCAAATATTCTCTTCCGAGTACTAGAGATGAAATTTTAGAAATCTAGAAAAACTTTCAAATGGTTTTTCGCGACTATGCTGTTTCATCGAAGGCTTGATTTATAACACAACGAGAGACTGTTAAAGTAGCTTGATTGAGATTTAACAATAACCTTTTCAAGAAATCGAGCTTAGGTTTAAAGCTGTAAACAGCATTTACTCAGAAAGGTTATCAGTGCATGAGAAACCTGATTCTAGATAGCTCATCAATCTGATTCAATTCTTTGATTTCAATTCCTTGATAGAAGGTGGCCCTTGATTTCAATTCCTTGGTATAAGGTGGCTTCAGAACATCAAAACTCAGTAACATTTTCTAAAGATTTATCAAACAAAGACCTTTGGTTTACGCATTAGACTTAATTGTTTCCTGTTAGTCAAATTATTGACATTAGTAAGACTATGCAAACGGCTGGATATCTAGTCATTTTGTAAACTGCTGACACGATGCATCTCTCAGCAGCACTGGAGGAAATTGTACACGTTATGAAAACAAGATATTTTTAAAAGCGAGTTGTTTATTTTGGTCTTTTGAGTACAAATCGTACCTGCTTGGTACAGAAACACTTTTTCTGCCAATCGAATCACAAGATGCACACTGACATGAGTTAACCTCGCGCCACCCAGCAACTTATTGCTCCAAATCCAACAAAAAATAGATAAAGTCAAGTATTTATTTGACAAAAAGCTCATTGGCCATGTTTTGACTAAATTTACTTAAAACTGTGATATCAGGAAGATGATGGAACGTGAAACCGAACCTTCCAACTGGACAGCGTGGGACGGGAATTGGCAATCCAGGACTATAGATTGTTCAAAGGCTGGTTAAATTAACCCTGGGTTAAGCCAAAATGTATAAGCAACAATTTCGGCAAAGGCAAGGTTTATAATTGTTATGAAAGATTGTTCAGATTTTACAAGGAAAAATTGTTAATCCCAAAATTACAGATCAAAGTAGTCTCTGTAACCGTAAGGTAAGAAAAAAGAACAAGGATTCAATTGTTAACCCTGGTTAGTGCTAATCGGCTTTTGATTGACTGGGCCCTAAACTGTTGTACGTTACGTTACAAGCATAAAACTGGCCTAAACAGAATAAACTAATTTTGAACTGGTTTTTCATGAAAAAGATTCCAAATTTTGAAATTATCAGTCATATTCTCTTCAGGTTATGCGCATGACCTAAATTTCATAGTTTAGTTGTACATAGCAGTCCCTGCGTAGCCTCGTGACCACTAGTTGAGATACTTAACTATAAGACACTGCCTTTGACAGTTCTTACATCTTTATATATTTTAGATTACATTTTCATTTATATTTAAAAATGAACTATGTAGTTGTCGGTCGGTGAAAAAGCAAAGAATCTGCTTAAAATTTGATATTGTTGACAAGAAACTCTTGTTCTATAATAACATCTGTTCTATAATAACATCTAAACTATTTTAATAGTTAGTTGAATACATTTGTATTACACTCCACTAAGGTGCATTTAGCCAACTTAACATACCTATTTCAGTTGTTACAAATCCACGACTGTTATTACAAATTAGAATTGGTAATATTATTTGAGTAGACTGTGATACATATGTATTAATTTCGTCGGTTCACAATTCAGAAGTCAGTGGTCTGTTTCGTTACCAATTTAGTAAATGCAGTTATTATGTCACCATTAAGTGATTCGGTATAAACTTTGGTGGAAATAGGAGTAAAAAAAACATTTAGCTATAGCAATTGATTTTGAAGTCGCAAGGACGTCGAACCACAGGGCCAGTCTCAAAAAAACCCCCCAAAAACCCGACAAAACAAAAAAAAACTATATTTATTCGACTTTAATAAATTTTCAAATATTGCGTTTCTCACGTTCTGATTGGTTTTCATAATCCCAGTTATCAGTTTATTTACCGTATGACCTTATATGGAAACATTATTTTCCGGTCATTATGTAAAAATGAAACAGAATTTATTTTAGTTATTTATTTATTTATTCTTTCTTATTTACAGTACTGTAAATTAATATTTTTTAGGCGATAGTCAGAGGCTTTTAAAAATGGCTTGGGGTCAGCTAGTGAATAAGAGTGATTTACAGATTTGTTAACTAAACATAGACAGTAGAGTAAATTCAATAGGACTTGGCTGTAATTTCTAAGTATTTAATTGTTCAGAATTAAATGAAACTTAAAAAAACAATTATTCCACTCGTGTTTTGTTGGATATGAGGTGAAATGGCGAATTCGGCGCTTCGCGTCTCGTTGGCTATCAGTATTACTCTATAGTCAACGCGCGTTCGTGAAAATAGAAACGTACTGTTTCGTTCTCCAAGCTTATATCATAGATATTATATAACTCATAGGTCATTGATCAATGCTTTCCAATGAAAATAGCCTGCGATGCGTGAGGGTTTTTGAGAGATTGTACGAAAGCCCACTTGTGTTTAATAAAGTTAATTACCAACTCACCGAGATGCTACTCACCCACACACAGCATAACTCACACAAGGGGATTAATCTCTCTTCTTCATTGGATTACCACAAAAGCAACACAAACAACACCTATGCCACCAAGTCAGAATATAAAAAAAGGGTCGAAAAAAAGTTTCACGTTTATCCTTAGAATAGGGACAAATCATTTGACCTTTATTCGATACCCTGAGGAACGTGAGCAAAATTCACCAGACTTTAATTCCCTTGACATAACACAAAAATTATGGCTTCCTTTGGTGTAATAAAAAAAATTAACAAAAAACAGATTAATGGACGAGCGGCATGTAACGGTTGAAAGAAGAAAGGTCGCAGAAGATTTTCAGCTTTTTTTTTTCAAAAGGTGTTGAACGCATGCTTTCTGTTTTCGTTATGTAAGGTTTCTGCGAATTGTCAGTCTTAAGAGGAAACCATGAATAAGTAAAATATTTGCTCGTAAATTGTTTCTTGCTTGCTTTGGTCATGTGTATAATGCATTTTATGTTTCGAGAAATGTTTAGCTTTGTCTGATCCGTTTCGCATATGAACGACCTCTCATCGTCCCACCCTTCCACACCCTCTCCCCGAATTTATCCACCTTCCACGTCCTAATATATGAGCACATGCTCGCCTCTTCTAACAAAAAAGAAAAAAAAACTATCAAAACATCAAAGGCGAAAAAGGAGCGGACATCCTCTAGCACTTTCATCATAAAGTCAAGTGTTTGCTTACTTAATTCCCTCAGTGTTATAGTAATTTAAGGACTGATTCACAGCAGGCTCAAAGCACCCGTCTAATTAAGGAATTAACGCTAGAAGCGGTGTCTAGCTTAGTTGCCTCCGGGACTTGGCAGACAAACGTCCCCTGCTGTTCTACCAGAAAACAGAAAACTATATTTTGACACCGAGTAGAGAAAAACAAACGGCAGTCTACTGTTAACAAAATCTCGTTTTAGGTTGACGTTTAGCGCTAAGATACATCAGAGAAAACAATTTAAGCAATAACTTAATTGAAGAATAAACACTTAAAGGGAAAGTTTAAGAAAAGTGAACTTGTTTTACAAAATTTTGCTTAAACACTCAAGCATTTCAGAGGCAATTTCAGCTGTTTTCTTTCGGTTTTCTCAAATGCCCGTCGTGTTTTATCACAGTGAAATACACGGCTTAGGTTTCTCTATTTGTTAAACTGATATTAATATGAAAGAGTTTAGTAAATGAACAATTGAAACATATCAAATCGTTCAATGAGCCCATCTACCATCAGTTCCAATCTGTCATTTGGTTTGAGTGATCTTTTATATATATAGAAAGACCCCAAACTAGTTTCCTGGCTTCCTCAGGGAAATAAGGAAAAAAGAATTGTAGCTAAATAAGTTATTAAGTTATCAGTGGGATACCGAAATATGTACAATTCTGTAATTGGTTTCAGCTCCATGAAATTCTAAATGAACTAAAATAAAATGAAATGAAATAAAATAAAATGAAATATGTAAACAATAAGCTTTATAATCTAAAACTACGTTTCCATGGCAACTGAAACTACGGCGAATAACGTGTTCCTGAAATCTGATTCTTAGCCAATTCCAAAAGGTGTAAAAGTCATTTCCTTCTGTTGCCTGAAGCTGCGTTTCTCCTTTATTTGCTTTACTGCTTCTTTCTCTGTCTAGACAGAGCTGGGTTCTAAAGCTATTTCTGCAATTCTGTTTAAATAAACCTTGAGTGAAGAGTCGGCTTCCTTCACATTACAAAGTTTGTGTAGCTTTTGTAGCGTGTATGACGTAATTTTGGGTGGAAGAAGGGAC
>JAOBYJ020662666.1:0-12989 GCA_025403565.2 Palythoa heliodiscus | reverse complement strand
ATATCAACCCTGCAAGGATGGATGGCAGAGTCAACTCATGCAGAAAGGTCACAGAATATTCATGTTCGGCAGAGCTGGGGTTTGAACCAAGGACAGGCCTCTCACTGAGATTAAAAGAAGGCGTGCGGGACATCACATGCCTCACAAAATGTAGGGAAGAATATTGTGGATGTAAGGCAATTGAATACAAAATTGAATAGAAAATGCAAAAGTTTAAGCGAATGTACTAAGATTTAGAGAGTATGAAGTTGCATTCATCGGAGATATTAAGAAGATGTACCATACAGTTGCAACAAACGTATTAGATCAACATACGCATCGATTCTTATGGCACGACATGGAGACTACACAAGAACCAGATATCTACGTAATACAGAGAGTTTCGTTCGGCGATAAACCATCAGGCGCGATAGCAACTGTCGCATTACGAAAGACTGCAGAAATGGGAAAAGATCAATATTATTTCCGGAGGCTTCCCAAGTGATACTCAATAACACATAAATTATATGGATGATATAATTGAAAGCGTCAACAATCGAGAAAAGGCAAAACAAATTACAGACGATATAGAGAAGTTATTGAACAAAGAGGATTCAAATTAAAAGAATGGACCTACTCAGCTGGAAGATAGATCAAGCAAATAAGAACCAAAAATACCAGTGGAGCCAATGACTACTACAGAAAAAGTACTTGGTGTTGTATGGGATCCCATAAAAGACAATTTTCACTTTAAAGTCAAATTAATTATTCCAAGTGTATTGACCAAACATATAATTTTGTCTCAAGTGAACAGTATTTATGACCCTCTTGGACTTGCCGGTCCGTACACAGTAACTTATGAGAAAACTGTGGACATATGAAACGAAACTGGATTGGGACGATCCCATACCAGAAGAATATACGGAAGAGAATGGATGACATTTTTCAGTGACTTGCCGGAAATGCAAAAGATTACAGTCAAACGATGTATCAAACCACATAGAGCAATAGGAGACCCAATACTGATCATATTTAGCGACGGCTCAAACAACACTTATGGCGCATGTGCTTACGTCAGATGGAAATTACTAACGCGAGAATTTGTCAGTTACATCATTCTATCAAAGAATCGTCTAGCTCCAGTGATAAGGATGTCAATTGATCGCATAGAACTTTATTGTGCTGTACTAAACAAAAGATTAAAGGCCATTTTACAACAACAGTGCAGATATAAATTTTAAAGATGACCCACATTGTCGATTCCCAGATAGTACATGCCATGATACACAAAGAAACATATGGATTTAAAACATTTGCTGCAACACGCGTAGGAGAAGTTCAAGAAGGTACTGAAGAGAACGACTGGTATTGGACTGAAAGTAAAAATAACATTGATGATTGGTTAACATGTGGCAAAAGACCAATCGACATTGATATCGATAGTAACTGGCAGGCAGGACCTGACTTTCCCAGATTACCTGAAAACGAGTGGCCGATCACTCAATCACCTACAACAGTACAAAAGCTACCAGAAACTATTAAGACAGCTATCAATATTGTGAACAAAATTGAGAAGACACACTGGCAAAACGAATCAACATTGATAATTACTCAAATTTTGAGAAGCTGCTAAGAGTAACAGCAAGAGTACTGGCAATGCACCACAAGTTGCCGAGAACTACATTCAAGAATGTAACTAAAGTACTGACACTGTAACTAAAGTACTGACACCTGAAGATATTACAAATGCAGAATATTTCTGGATTTTACAAGCACAGAAAATTATGCACGAAGACTTGAAAAAAGGTAAATATAAACGCCTCTGTCCTCGAAAACGTAACGATGGAATATAATTTTATACAGTGGGAGGACGAAGTCAGCGATGGATGGAAATGAGCGACAATAAACAGGAACTCATATTACTATCCTATGAGCATCGTTTCTCGAAACTCTATGCGGAACACATACATCAAAGAGGACATCTTGGGGTACTATCAACAGCAAGTAAAATTCGATCACGATTCTGGATAATTAAACTACTTAAACTGGTCAAATACATCAAGAACAACTGCATTGTCTGTAGAAAAGTGGAGAAAAAACTAGGCGAACAGATAATGAGTAAACTACCAATAGAAAGATTAAAACCAGCACCAGCATGGGATTCTACAGCTCTCTACTTTTTTGGTCCATTTAAAGTAAAAGATGAAGTAAAGAAAAGGATGACGGGAAAAGCATACGGATTAATATTCAACTGTTTCGCAACAAGAGCTGTTCATGTTGATGTTTCGTCTGATTACAGTACAGAGAAATTCCTAATGGTACTACGACGTTTCGTATCTATTGGAGGCTATCCATCGAAACTATACTCAGACAATGGAGCTCAACTTGTTGCAGCCAATAAAGAATTAAAGAAAGCAGTAAAAGATCTAGACTCGAAATCGCTTCAACAGGTTGGAGTAACACAAGGTCTCAAATGGATCTTCTCGTCAGCTGACGCTCCATGGCAGAATGGTATATCCGAAGCACTTATTAAATCAGTCAAGAGAGCAATTAAATTAGCTATTGGCAAAAGTGTGATGACATTTTCCGAGTTGCAGACTGTTTGCTTTGAGGCTGCGAACTTGATAAACGAAAGACCGATAAGTAGACACCCAACCTCACCGGATGCGAATCATACTTATGATTTTTTGCTTGGACGTTCAACGTCACGAGTACCAAGCGGACCATTCAAACAAACAGATAATCCAGGTCGCAGATATGAATTTATCCAAAATATTGTCGATAATTTCTGGAGAAGACAAATCTTTTTGTAAGTGCTGTGATCAAAATGCACTATTGCACCCCAAAAGACTGATATCCAGTGTAAACATAATAAAAATGATGCAAGACAAAGTATTTGAGCCTCATAATTTGGATTACACTTTCTGTCAAATTTCAGTTTGCATGAACCACTCTTATTTCTTTGTGTATTCTAATACTTGTTTCTTATAATTAGTTGGTTTTGCCATTATGGGGAAGATAAGTCCTTTCTGTAATACTTATGAGATTTAGTATAAATCTGAAGAAAATAAAAAGATTGGTTGTCACAATGCACTCTGGCACTCCATATGTATCCCTCGTTAAAAAGAAGATCAAAATAACTCTTTCGGGGGATCTGGAATCTTAACACCTGTTTTTTTTCCCCCAAATCATTTGTAAAATACTTTCACCATCCATCAGAAATTATTTTATTGTATATCAAAGTTGTGTGTGCATAATATGCATTGCAAATTGATTTAGAAAACTTTTATTTTATTTATTTTTTTTATTTATTTTATTTATTATATTCGTCACTCATACACAAATCACAAAGATACTAAGAATAATATAAACACAAAAATCAAAGTAAAGAGGCGTGACAGGTGGTAGTAACAGGACAAAGTCCCAATTGACAACTACCACCTTTTACTATACAGAACAATTTCATTTCTTTGCACTAAAACTTCAATTTAGAAAGCATGCAATCCAGTGTATGCTTCTTTGAAAAGTATTGCTTGCCATGAAATTTATATGTTTTGAAAGTAGTAATAAATTTAGTGAAGTGCATTTGATTTTAATTATACTCTCCAGAAAACCTTTGTTAAATGTCTCCAAATAATAGCCATGTGATAAAATTATTAAATTAATTTTTTGCATCCAATCTGTGAAAATAATATCACATTTGTGTGTATAATAATTCGCTGTTTGCAAAATTTTGGAAAATCTTGCATTTTTTTCATGAAAACAATACCCTTCTTGGAAAACAAAATGAAATATCTCAACGTTTCTTTTAAGCACTAATGTACTGCAATATTACTCTAATGTAATTGTTCACAGATAACAGTTTGATTTCAAAACTTACAATTGTTAGAAGATCATCAAGAGAGAAAATATCACTTGGAATTCCTTCATTACTCAGATTGTTGTGTCTTGCATTGATTACCTGCAACATTTATTCAACACTTTATGAGCATAATTAAATTAAACTTTGAAGTGACTCTATTATATTTTTCCCTCAAGGTTACAGAATATCTAAACTGACAGCATATCCATTCATATACATACATCCCCCTGGAGGTGCCTATAAATGCTTACAAAGTCATTTAAAAATCATGCATAAAGTACACAACTTGCAACATTTTGTCAATTGAAACTGATCGTACTTACTCGCAAATGCTTCAGAGTGTAGAGATCACCATGAATACTTGAAAGTTTGTTCTCTTTTAATGAAAGATGTTCCTAGAAATTAAGAAAGATGGCATCCGTTTCATCTACATTTCATCTGTTTAAAGTTCACAACTATCCTGTCAAGTTCATTATTTTGGTAATAAACTGAGTTTAAAAATAAAGTTCTGGTAAGTGGACTTGTAACTGTGCTAAAGTGGTAATTGTTACCATTTCAAAAGGACTTGCTAATTTCTCATGCAACGGTTTATTTTTTAATTAGGGCAGTTTTGTTATAACATTTCAAAATTAGCGACAGTGCTAGTATTATTTTTAATTGCATGATGTTTCGGCCATTTCATACATCCATTTTCAAATGAGAGTATTTACAAGAACAAAGTGAATATTTAAGTACAAAATTTTCAAATTAGCATAATAATGTTAATTTTGAGAAAATAAATAAACAGTTTAGCTTTCACTGATTTTCTGTGATGAACGACATAATACAGAACTTTGATACAAGATAGATAGATAGTTTTACTTGGTATTTACATAGCAGCTAAAAGCTGAATAATTTGCATAATTATTTACAATATAGATATATAAAAAAATTATTTAAAATAGTTACAAAATTAATACATAAGCGAATCAATAATAAAAAGATATTATTAATGAATAAAAACAAATGTTGTTAATAAAGGGAAATTTATTCAGTGGGAGAATAAAAATGCAAATTACATTCAATGTAAATTAACACTGGAATTAAGAGCTTCACTCTTGATCACCTCCTGCGGATTTGCATTGTTGGACCTTCAGGAGTTTGATTTCATTAAAGCTACAAAGCTGTGGATTGGGATGTGCAATCAACTACTGTTTTATATAATAAGCCAAGTTATTCTCGAGTTTTGAAGACGCACAATTGACGTCACCTAATGTTTCGAGTGCCACTATTTTGTTCTTACCACAGTTTGACGTCATTCTATGATCTATTACTGAACAAACGCACACTAACATGGAATCTATTTGTTAATTATATCATCCTAAGTCTACGATCAAATTGAGTATTTACCATAGTGGGATGTCACCATTAAATATGATAAAAATCAGAAACTTCAGTTAACCTGTTGTTAGCATTTTTTCCAAAATTTTTTTTTCAAGAATATTAAACAAATTGTGACCTGAAGATGTTATATTTATATGCAAATTAGTTTATTTATATGCTAATTAAAAAAAACTCTTTTGTTGTTTTGGCCTTGCAAGAACACTGTATCTAATTACTCAGAGTTGAATTAAATCATTAAAACAATTACTCCATTCATGCCTTGTTGGATATAAGGTGAAAATAGCCCACTCAGCAATTTGAACATCATCAGCTATCTATAACCTCATATCCAACATTTGTGTGTTTGTGAAATAATTGTTAATATCAGGGATAGAAACTAGAATTTTTTTTCATAAGACATTCAGACTAGTTATCATTCAGGTTTACTAGTCCTTCCTGTTTTTTTCTAGACTTTATCAGCTTTTTTCATTTACTTTATTACAGCATCAACAATTAGCTTTTGATATACTGTACTAATCTTTGCTCTGGACACTTAATGTAATATTTATTCTTGCACTTTTCAGTTCAACCTGCATGCCCATATGACACCTCATTCAATCAACATGTGCACATTGTTTGTAGAAAGTTATTATTATTAAGTCACTTTCAGGCAGAACAGAACATAAAATTAATTTGTAATGAAATGATGTGATTTGGAATGAGAGCACAAACATTTTAAAACTTTATAATTATTGGTAGATGGCAATATTTTACTAGACACCCAGGCTAGTTATTTTATCACTAGTTTGTCTGTTATAACTTTTACTGTTTTGTAGACTAGCGGACAGTTGCTAATTTCAAACCTTTATTATATTCCCTTTATTACTTAGAAAGATTAAAATCTCTTCAACAACTGTAAACATTTAAAGACTTTGAACAGAATTTCTAACATTAAATCAAGAAATGTTAAGCTTTGTAAGTAATGAAGTTTAACCCTTGTGGAGTACAAGATTAATCTAATACTAATAAAAATTAAGTTTTCCCAGTGCATATAGTTAAAATTTAGCGGTCATCACTCACACCTCCCATATCTACAACCCAGGTTCGAGTCCTGGGCTCTGCAACTGGGCTGAGATTTGTCAATCTCAATCTGACTCTGAGGGTTTTTCTCGGGGTACTCCGGTTTCCCTCCCTCTACAAAAACGACAATAAGGCAATACCATCTTATATAGCTCCTCGAATGTACGTAACACAAGTCTCCGGCTCATTATACATATCGAGATTAAATAAAGTTCTTTCTTTCTTTTCTTGATTAAAAATTATATTCAAGCTGTTTCTTCAAGTGCTTAACAAATTGCCCTTTCAGGAAACAAGAAACTGCACCATATAACCTGGCGTAATGAACTTAGACAAAAGCACTACATCTGATCAGCCCAATGATGAAAACTGATAGATTTTTTATACTCCAGTCTGGGGACGTACATAGTAATGTCAACATAGACAACGATGACAAGCAGGAATCTTTATTGCTTTGCAGCAGCCAAAGAGACAGTCTACATCAGGACTTTTATTGTTATAATGAATGCAGGAATCGGCTAGATAACATCGTCCGTGCACTTAATGAAATTAGTCCTGAATGTTTTGTTGTTTACAGCGAGTTTTGTCACTTTCGCAAACTTTGACTTTTTCATGCATATCTTTATACTATACAATAGTGTCAATATTCTACCTGTAGACTGAAGTTACTCTTATCACTATATTTTACACAACTAAGTCATCTGATTTCTGAAAGCAAGCTAAGCATGAAAGATAAAAAAATGAAGAAAGACGGATACCAGTTTCGACAAATGTGACAGTTCTCCGGGCAAAACTTGTAGTCCAGTTTTGTTCAACTTGAGCCATCTCAGATTTGACATGTCTGCTACCCTTTCTGGAAATGAAAGTTCCTAAAAGAAAGAAGGAAGACTTTAACAGTGATGTTGTGGCTTCTTTGTAACTAATAAAGTACAATATAATTTACCTTGAAGTTATTTCTTGTCAAGTCAAGGCCTCGCATAAACGGCAGAACGCCTTCCGCCGCCATCTTCACTCCGATCGTGACAAGGTTTTTAACTGTACCCTCCCCCAAGGGTGAATTTTCCTTTTCATAATTTCCACAGGCCTCTTCCTCAGGATCAATGTCAGAGCACAGGTAGCCCAGGCCCTCGTCACGAATGAATACTGATAGTGTTGAGTTACAGTTGATTTACAGTAAATATATGGGACTTTATATAGACTTAATAAAACATAAATTTCTTACCTCAAATCGCAATAAAATTCACTGAAACTTCCATGGTCTGTTTATGAATCCCTATAGTATCCCGTAGTTGAGTTTGAGCGAGTTCTGTTCAGTTTAACTTAGCCTTTCCCCCTGCATCGGGGTGCTCGACATCTGGCATCCAGTAGTGCTCTGGATGACCTTACATGGGACGACGACTACTACCAGTACTACTGCACGACCCATGAAAATGATACGGAAATATCGATTTTAGTTCCATTTCCATCTTTGAAGAATTTGATGCTGGCGTTGAGACGGCTGACAAGCTAGGAGTGTTTGAAACAGTGGTAGTAACTTGTGTCGTTAGCCTTTGCAGCCACCCTTGAGAGTATCTTGCATCCAGCATTCGCAAGGTCCGATCTGCCATCTTGACTGCGTGACAAAGTAACACTATTTACCAGGCTTTCTCCTTTTAAGCTTGCTTTTCACGAGCGACGTAAACGACGGAAGCGCAAGCGGAAGCATAAGAGTTTTATGTCACCGTGAAAACAGGTTAACGTAAGCGTAAGCACGACGGAAGCAGAGACGGAAGGAACGGAAGGTTTCCTTTTTTTTACTTCTCCTTTTCGGTGTCGCTTCTGACTGCTTCATATGATCGAGTAGCATTTTCAGCATTTACAAAATTAAAAGTAACATCCCGGAAATTTCTAGCACCATTTGGAGAAAAAATTGCTAGACATCATATGAAATAGACGCACTATTTATCAAAACATAAGCAGCATTTGTGAAAATTACCGCCAACTTTTTAGAAAATTTAGGAAATATCATTTTTCAGAAGAGGTACCATCTAAAAAAACTGCTGGCATCTTTTATTAACACACATGCACCATTTTAGGAGATTTGGGCAACATTTGTTAAATCATAGGCACCATTTGTAAAATGAACAGCCACCATTAAAAAAAATAAGGCTTCATTTACGAAATAGCAACACCATTTATCAAGTATAGGTCACCATTAATAAAGCTGGTAAAGCGACATCAATGGGCTAAATTCTGGCATGATGGGCACCTCATAGTCCCGTGCCCATGAGAACATCAAGAAATTCGGCTCATCCTCGGTGTAAAAACCTGTAAAGTGCACGAGTGACGTAGAACAAAGAAAACAATGAAGTCAAAACAATAGATAGAACGAACATAATAGTGACAAAACAAAGAAAAACTCCCTCCGGGGGCGGGAGGGGGTACTTGGGTCAGGATTTATAAACACGCCATGGAAGTTTCAGTGGATATTATAGCGATTTGAGGAAAGAAATTCATGTTTTAATAAGTCCATATAAAGTCCCATGTGTTTATTGTAAATCAACTGTAAATCTTCATTCGTGACCAAAGCCTGGGCTACCTGTGAAGGTATGTACAAAGTGAAGAAGGGCTATGCCAGAAAAGCCTGTTTAAAAAACACTGACACCAAAAATTTTTAAAAAAAACTTTATTAAAACATTTTATTTATAGTGTCACGCATCAGAAAAATGATTTAGTTTTAATTTTAAAATACTTGAAGATCCCTGACATCTGTTCATTATTCGCCAAATAAGGAATATGGAACCAAAGACTGTGTGGCTTTTCAATGATAATGAACGAGTGTCTACCCGTGGGTAAGAGCACTAAAAATGTCAAAGTCGTGGTTCACGGTGTTACCAAATGTTTATGAACTACTGCTACACAATCCCGAAGCTATTGTGGATGATACTAGTATGGAAAAAGTTCTTGTATGGCTACAAGAAATCTTCCATAACAAACAAGAATTGGATAAACTGCTAAGTGCTAACACAGGAACTTTTCAATTTCTTCACAACGAAAGAATTTTCTCAAATTCCGTGTCATTAGCTTTCGCCTTGCGACTACTCGGAATTCTTTGTGCGAACCAAGATATTTATCTTGTCTTGGATTCTAGCAAGGCAGGTGGATTTGTTCGAAGATTTTTGCAAAAGACGATCTCAAAGGACAGCGCGGCATGGCACGAGGCCGCGGTGCGAAATGCGTGGATAAAATGTTGGTCGAGTGTTCTGGATAACGACAATGGAGTTGGTCTAATGAAAACTTTAGGTTAGTTTTAGAACTATTAATTGCCCTGTGAAAGCATGGCCTTCACAGTACACCCAAAACCCCCTGCTTTTCAGGCATCAGCTTCGTCTGAGGTCTATACGATTATTACTAGTAAAAGTTGTACTGGGGAAAGGATTTCTAAGGAGATTAAACCCTGTTTGTAAATAATTGAATATTGTGTAGAACGCCCCTCCCAAGACATTTTTAAGGGGTGGAGCCTAGAATCTGCCACCCCAGAAATAACGTAACCATTCACACAAAAATGAATAACAATCAAATGTATAAATTTAACCCAAAATTGAGTTAGAACTCCCCTTTCCAACCCTTCCCCTTTCTTCTCAATGGAAGCTAGACAGACATTTTTTGTTTCTTTTAGGGCACATCAACAAAGTTCTTGAGGCCCTAAATGATCAAAGTATATTTGTATCCTCTTCAGCAGAAAAATGCGTTGCAAAATATGTTGTAAAAGCAAACAACCAAAGTAGTTTTGGTGATGCTGGAACATCTTTCGACCATCTGGGAAGCCTGGTGACAAGCAGCAATCCTGTGGCTGTATTAAATGTGATACATAATATTATGACACTTGATCATGTCAGAGGACAAGAAGCACTCACACAGAGACCACTTCTTTATAACATAATGCAATTACTAAAAACTAGTGACCTATCTGTGTGCTGGAAAATTGTTGATCTCATCACTGAACTATCGATGAACACAAGGTATGTAATTATACAGTTTGAAAAGTTAAATGTGGTTCTTTAAAGTCAGATAAGGTAGCTTCTAATGAAACCCCTGCTATTAGCTGGAATTTACAAACACAGTTTGTTTTGGAAGAGTTAGTTAGTTAATCCTTATCATCTTTCCTACACAAGAGTGTGTTGGACATTACATGGCTTGCAAGCTTTCTTTTCCAAAATACCCTGTCCAGGGCATCACGGCGCGAAAGTCCCCAATCTCTCAAATTGCCATCAACATGCTCCATTCAAGACATTCTTGTACGACCCCTCTTCCTTCTTCCAGCAACTTCAAGATCTAAAATCCTTTTTGTGGCACTGGAGCTGCGGTACACATGGCCGAACCATCGTAAAAGCCTAAATCTTATCTCCCTGGAGAGATCAGACAGGCCCAACCTCTGATGAAGATCTTCAGTGCTGGTGTTGCCCCCTGGCTTGATGTAGCATATCCAATGCAGCATAGTTCTTTGGGGAAGAATGGGGAAGATTTGCTTTAGAGCCAATATTTTACTCATTCAAATGGGCAAGTTATCAATAAGATCTTTTCGTCATCTGCACAAATTTATGGTCATCTTGGATAATCGGATGAATGTGAATCTGGTTCCCTAAAACAGGCTCTTATCAGTGTTTATCTTCAACTGACAGTTATTAAGTACTGGGTTTTAGACACCAACCTAATGGTGTTTTTGCCTAAACTGGGATTTAAACCCATGTTAATTATTGTATACTTGTTAGGTTTGAAAACCAGTACACCTTCAAGACCTCTCCATGCTGAAAACACCACAAGTTAAAGGTGTTAAAAAGTAACTACAGTATACCAATCAAAAAAGGGGTACTCCTATATGTAAGAGGGCTGGGATGCTCACCATATCTTTTAGGAGTCAAAATAAGGTCTTGAGAGGTGGGACTTCAGGATTTACTGTATGTACAATACAAATACTGTAAGTGAGTAACATTGTATTATGTCAGGCCACTAAATAGAATGAGCAGCGAAATGCACTCCTTGGCTTTTGTGCCAGTGTGATGCATGGAGGACTGGGGACATGCACACTTCTGAGTGAAGAAATTTCCAAATGGCAGATGAAAACAGTGTGCTGAAAAGAATGGGCGGCGAAACACGCTCCTTGGCTTTTGTGCCACGTGGATGCACAGAGGACTGGAGACAAGTGTGCTTTCAAGTGATGAAAATTAAGTTCAAAATGGCAGGTGAAAACAGGGTGCTGATAATTATATATATTATTACATTATCAGTGGCAGCTAGTGGCACTCAAGTTGTTATTCCAATCACTTTTTGAGCTGGTACTTCTAGATCTTGAGGGTAAAATTTAGGTGTTGCCATGTTTTCTCTTTATTCAAATGTAAATAGCACCCCATTGACCTTGCTACTGTAGTCTCATTCAGGGTAAGACATCTTTTTTCAGCCTCTTGCTTGGGAATGAGACTGGTAAGACAACTTTTAGTGCAGATAATAGAAATATTAAAAATTAATAGTCCAAACAAGATCTATTGCAGTGTGTGTTTATTTAAATTTGAAAAGGTTTTTGTTTCTTTAATTTATGACCAATAGAAAGTGGAATTTGGATTGGACAGCGCTTCTTGCCAGAGGTGACAGTATAGATTCACATCTTGTGTCATCATTTACTGCTGGTGAAATGTTATTGGAACTACCAATTATTCTTTTCAAGAGAGGATTTCTTCCATGTACACTCAGGCTCATGCCTGGACTCATCGGTGCCGCCACATCTAATCAGCAAACTGGGTTTGTCATTTGGAAATATGTCATTTTTCCTCCTACTCAATAAAAAGTGTCTTTCCAGTATAATTTTAATAATTTACAAACATAAATAAAAAAAGATAACAACATTTAATTTTAGTTTCAACATAAAAAATTATTCTTCCAGACAAGTATAATTTTGTTAGTTTAAAACAAATAAATAAAAAGATAATAATTTTAATTTTAAGATTTCCCCCTACCCAATAAAAAGCACCTTTCTAAAATAATTTTAATAATGTAAAACATAAATAAATAAATAATAATAATAATTTTAGTTTTAATTTCAAATTTTCTTCTCAATCCAATAAAAGCATTTTTCCAGTATAACTTTGTCGAAAAGTATTTATTTATACAGTCTTTGTTTTTAGAATTTTTATTGCTCATAATTTTATAACCTGTACTTGTCATACTAAGTTAACCCTTATGTATTTTTCTGCCTTTCATTTAAAGGCAGCTACTGGTATTTTTTGGTGGCTAAATGGTCTTAGAAATATGCCATGCCAGTGTGGTTGCTGTATTTTCTGTTAAATTTTATGAGTAAAACAATATTGTGATATCAGTTTTTGTTATGAGCAAAACATAATGTGAAATGCAAGAGTCAGATTCCAGATTTCCCTCGAATTGCATTGTACAAATGGTACAAAAATTTTCTAAGTTTTCCTCTTGTATGTTTTAAAAACATTCACTGAAAATATTGTCTGATATTTGAGTGTACAAAGGAAATGAAATAAAACAACTATGTCTTGTTTGATACTTGTCCAATTCAAATGGATTTCAGCCAATCAGGGCACATGTACCATTTTTTGCTTTGTGACTCTATCAAATATTGTAATCTCGAAAGGGTCACGAATTTGAAATTTTTGCATAAGAGCGTACTTCAGACCACTCAGGAGCCTCAGTTATTTAAATTAATTTATTT
>JAOBYJ020661578.1:0-13278 GCA_025403565.2 Palythoa heliodiscus | reverse complement strand
TTAAGCTTCTTGAGGCCATAGATATTTAGTGTATTCTTTTGGCTTGTTTTAGATTTGTAGCTAAAATTTTTAGTATTAAAATTTTTATATACAGTAATTAATATTAATAAATCTTTTTTTTGTAAACTCATCTGTAATTCAGCCTTTTGGCTGCCAAAGATGTTTTAATAAAGTATCTATCTATCTAGCTAGTTAAGGGGTAAAAATCAGGAGAACCTCGAAACCTCTCCAGCTGCACGGGAAAATGTCTACGTTGTGTTAAACTTCTTTGAAAATGATAAACAATACCATTTCAAAAATGTCAGACCTTAAAGTATTAAGGAAAATATTCAGTAACACAGCAAAGGGTGATCAGCAACTAATGACAAACTAGCCCTGCTCGTCATACTAGATTCCATAACTCTTTGGTAGAGCATTTGACTGGAGTACGGTAGGTCATGGGTCCGATTTCCATTTAGAGCTGTTTTTTCCCCGAGGTTTTTGGCTCCCTATGATTTCATTGAAGCCAAAATGTACAGAAAAACTGCACTCTAAGTTTCAATTACCAAACAACATTCAACATCGCCCAAGCTTGATTGTACTGTGTTCATATGGCTCATTTCTGTTTCGTTTAGTGTTGTTCACATATCTTCACTCTCTCTTTCAACGGACACTGAATGTACGCCGAAGGTGAAGAGCATTTTAAAATAGTTGCATTGTTCTGTTAGATATTACAAACTTTATGGAACACAAAAAATAAACATGGTTTTATCCACTTTCACATACCTCTCAAAAATGTTATTTTAAATTATTTATTTTGGTTTGAAAAAAAGGTTTTTGCCTCGTTTCTCCAACTCTCATAGTCCCCCCAACACACACACACACGTTTCTCCTAATTTCACCCTCCCCTAACATATAAACGTTTCTCTTAATGTCACACTTCCTGCGGACACACACATGCTTTTCCTACTCTCACCCTCCCCTCCCCAACATATACATACATTTCTCCTCATCCCCCCTATATAGTATACACACGCTTCTCCTAATTTCACCCTCCCTTCTCCAACATGTACGCACCTTTCTCCTAATTTCACCCTCCCTTCTTAAACATATACACACGTTTCTTTTAATCTCACCCTTCCCCCATACACACACACGTACGTATTTTTTAATTTTTTTAATAGGTATACTCCTAAGGCAGTAAAAACTATACTAGGAGTTTTTTTAAAAAAAACAACGTATCCGTTGCTCCAACGGCCACACTCTCCTCCCCAAACAACACACGTTTCTCCTACTCTCATCCACCCCTCCTCAAACACCAAACACACACACGCCGAGCCTTACGTATTGACAAATAAAAATAGAAAACAAGACACACCACAAGAATTGGTTTGACTTTATGCATTTACTGTCCAGACTTTGAACATGGGTAACCCGAGCACTGTTCTGGCACTACCATCAATTATAAGCAATGTGCCCGGTAACCCGACTTCTGGTAAAAGTACTGTTACCTCGTTTCGTAACTTGATCCCCCCCTTTTCCTGTAAAGTACTGGCAAATTGTGCAGCCGTGGCCATCGATCGCAGCAATGGCCATTTGGAAGTTGCAAGCGCAATGTACTGAGACCAAGGAATCGCTTCTGTTTTTACTTAATGTCTTAGTATTGCTTAAACATTTTTGTTGAAGGATGCGATAAACCGCGAGTTATCCTTATTTTTAAATAAATTAATTTTTCTAGATAGTATTACTCTTCAGGTCTGATGTTTCAATGACGGTTGTCATAAACTGAAAAAATCACAAGAGTTACAGAAACTAAAGAACAAATTAATCTATAACAAAGAGTTAAAAGTAAAAACATCCCAAACATTTGTTAAAATTCCAAGAATAAAACTACACCTATGCAACAATTACAACACTTAAAGAAGCAAAAGGTATAAAATCCGTTTAAATATCCCATCTTCACGTTCCACATGAAGAAATAGTTCTCCTAACTTTTGCCATTACAGAAAATCAAGTTATAAGTTTTTTTGAAAAAATTAAAAGGTATTGTTCCTGAACTTTTGTATACAATGTTGACCCAATATGATTGGTCAAACGTAAATCAAAATTCCGTGTTATGATTTTCTTCAAGACTCAAAAGAAAACAAAAATAAATCAAAGACGAATTTGATAATAAGCCAAAGATTTTATAATGTCGGTTTTTCAAGTTAAAGTTAGACGAAGAAACCTCTTGGATTCTGTTTCCAAACCATTTGGAGGTCTGAGCTAGATCAGTGAGAACTTAAAAAATATCAAATTTAGATTGCAACCAATTTTAAAACTGCAACTAGTTAGTTAAATGCAATGAAAATGAGTGGTAGCATTTTTTTTGGCCAGAATAAGTGAGAAAATCGATTAAAGTTAAATAATATAAAACACAGATATAAAATAAAACTTACAACTGGTTATTTGTACAAGGTTGCACAGAAAAAAAAGTTCAAATTGATGAGAAAAAAAAACCCACAGGTAGCTGAAACAGCTAATTTGTATCAAGAAAACCACTTCTCTCTTGAACCCCACTTCGACCTCCTGGAAAAGCGCATCTACAAGTCTTGTTTCGTCTACGGATTTTGAACGATTCTACAATATATATATATAAAATAACGCTTAACATTCAATTTATAGACAGCCGCACATTATTTTACGAGGGCAAACAAAACAAGATTCTGGGGCAAGTTGTTTCATCTTTGCTTGTCAGTCATGTCCTTTGCCACATGAACTCTTCAGTTTGAGCAGTACTTCAAGTTTCTCGCAAAAGCTCCATTTCTTGTTCATTACAATGTTTCTATCTGCGTACATGCTTCCGTGTTTATCTTTACACCGAATAGGCTTCATATTCATAGATGCTGGTAACTGGAGCAGCCATATCTTATTATGCTTTACACTCCAAAGGCTTCAAAAGCGCACATCTTGTCTCATTCCGTTGTGAGAGAAGCGATGGCGATTTAGGCTGCCTGATCAGCACCAACTCCGCCGGGTAAACATCAACCCGATTGTTTTACCGTCCTCCGCCATTTGCTGCCTGTGAGCGCTTGATATAGAGGTTAAGAAGTTTCATCTGAAAACAAGAAAAAAAACTTGATAAAATTCAACACGAACCAAATGTATTTTGTCTGTTTAGTCCGTGGTTAATTGGTTTAGCATTCATCGGACAGCAAAGATAATGGTCCAGCGGTTATATATTTTCACATAATGAAGTAAACCGGTGCGACTCTATAACCTGGGCGGAAGGGTTATCATCCGGGCAAGGCGAGGGCACCCAATTCTGATAAGGGGGCAATCCGCATCGGAGGGGCGCCCTACTTCTCATGTGAACAATGGAAAATAAGAAAATTACATGACAAGGCTAGAGACCTGGCCAGGGGGGAGGGATCTCGTTTACCAGGGGGTTCCCGCCACCCCCACCTCCATGTTAACAGGCCTTTACACAAAAAGCTAGCGCTATCTGGATGACTTTCTGCGCTAAATGTATTTTAATGATGGAAAAAGAGATGTAAATACACCAAGTGCTTGTATGCACGGACAAAACAAACAAACAAAAACAAACATCTAAATAACTGCTAAAAGCAGACACTATAATTTCACCTTGGTTCCAGAGAGCTCAGCCAAATGCGGCAAAAGGACATCTTCTCCCACAACATTATGAATCGCAACCAGACAGAACACGCTGGCCTTCCTCACACTGCTCTCGGCGTGGTCATAACACTGTTTACCAACAGAATAAAACGAGCCAAAAATTGTAAATAACAACGCTTAGTTCTAATCTGAGGTCTGAAATTGATTTGGTAAATGGCGTCTGTTTCGGAAAACCACTCCAATATCAAAAATTAAAGCTACTACTGTAAGGACGATTAAGTAGCAGACTAGTTACTATCTTCAAAACATAGACGACAATTTTAAATTTGTGAGGAAACATGTTCCGGCAGCATCTTCTGTAAGAATTTAAACATCAATTTTAATTAACATTAATTAAAATAACTGAATGTGACACTGCTCTATTCATGGAAAAGAAAGTTCTCTTTAATTCACACGAATATCGGAAATAATAACAGAAACAAGCATTAGACTGAAATAGCCGCGCGTTACTTTGCTGGTTTAAACAGCACTCCTTCACCAAACAAAATTAATGTCCAGGAGTTCACAGAGGATTTGCGATAATCTTTTTTTGTTAAGCTTGATGAGTTATTCAGTTTATCCCAAATTAAACAACTCACCCTAACCAAGCCAGGAATTAGTTCTGGAAGGTTCTCTGCAACAGTGTCGCTGTCAACGCCTTCAATCACCTAAATTAATCACAAAAAACAGCTCTTAGAATCCTTCTTGCTTAACATTTTACACATCCTCTACGTATTATTTTAACTTCCTTGGAAACAGAAAAGTTGCTGTGTTGACCAATTATAGCTGAGTGCAAAAGAAACTTATGGGTCAGTAGTTCAGCAGTTCAAGGAACCGCGGCAGGTATCAACAGTGGAAGCCGACGGTGCACCCTTTATCCCCTCCCTCCCTCCGTCAGTACTCCGTTTTATGGGTATATAAAGTCCAAGCTACACAGATCAGATTAAAGTCGGAAGAGACGTTGGATTCACCGAAGATTACACTGGAGACCTCCAGAACAAAAGACAGCGCATTTACCAACTGCGCTATGGCCTACTCCTTATCAGACTACAGAGCCTAAGTACTAACTCAATTTGGTAATAAACAGCAGTGACGACTACGAAATATACCAGGCGAACATATCACAGGAATATCCTCAGAGTCGCAACTGCGAGGAACATTGAAACTGACACAGTGGAAAAGCAGATCAGTTGTCACCTTTGTTATCATCTTGATTGCCGCTAGGTTGACAGGAAACTCGGCGTCTCGTAGAAGAGGACCAAGCACCTGCAAACACTCTTCAGGAGGAAGTAATCTGGCAATTGTCATGGCGGCTTCTTCTGCTAGTCGAACAACCTTCAATGTAGAGACGAGAACGTCAAATGGTTCGTTGGTCAAGACAAAATACACTCAAGCCAGTTAAAATCTTTTATTGTCAGACAAGATTAATTACTCAATTATCTTTTCTTGTACTTCAACCTTCTTGTTAGACAATAGCTCTAAAAATTGACGGAACTTTTTATCAACTTCCAAACGAAGATAAAAAAAACACTTTCAGTTCTATCAGTATCTAAACCTGTACAGAACCCAGAGTTTGTTTCATTAGATCAAATGCAACGCTCTGCCTCCCATTTTTACGTATTCAACCCAAAGTACAAACCTCTTTCTGGCTGTCATTATGCGCTTCCAGAACCTTGGCGATTGTGTTATGACTGAACATAATAAAGCAGTTGGGATGAAGGCGAACCATGTCGCGAACAGCACGCAGGGCAAGTGATCGGACTCCCGCCTATGGTGTATTGAGATGTATCAATCAAATGAACAAATATATCCAAAAGAACAACACAATAAACTCACATTTGATGAGAATAATGAGCAAAAATTCATTTTTTCTGTCCTACATCACTTGCAGCTGGGTATACGGGCTAAAACGGAGAAATTTACTAGTCAGTATGACCCTCGTACGATTGTAAATATTGAAACTCCTGATAACAGAACTGATCGTGATTTACAAGAAAGTTTATGGGGCTAATGAAGGACACCCCAGAGATGCAACTTGACTTGACTGATGGCTCGTTTTGTGACAGGCGGGGAATCGGAGAACCCAGGGGAAACAAATCCCTTGGAGTAAGACTGATATCAGCAATTCTCTGCCCACCACCAAATCCCAGGGTTGATCTTGGGTGGTAGGACATAATCAGCGTGTTCTGCCTCTAACTTCTAAAGAACTTTTAAATAATTTAATGACAAGCTACAAATTATTTTGACCAGAAGTACTGTTTCAACGTTCAACTAAGAAGTTCAATAACTAAACCCCTCTTACCTCTTCATCTTGCACGGCTTTCATAACTGCCTCGTATACTCGTTTGAAACTATCATCCCACAATCCTGGAGAATCTTCCCGTATTAACTTTTGTAGTTCACACAATGCGGACTTTTTCTCCTCCCCGAGACCTTGAGACGTCAGGGTTTCCAGAATTGGGCCCATTGTGTCAAACATCTCTAAGGAAATGTCTGTGAAGAGAAGCCAAAACATTAGCGCCTCCCATTTAACCCAAAACTGGTGGTAAAAAAATTAAGAAGGGAATAACCAGGAGACGACTTACTTCTATCAAACTGATCTTCGCCGTGGTCCATTCCTTCAAGCGACCTGTCAAGTTCGTCCACCACTTCTCCCTCGCTAGTTTTCTTCTTCCCCGCTGTGACGAAACCATTCATCTCTGGGACCTAATGACACGCATTAGATTAAGAGATAACATCAATAAACACTAACAAACAGACACGTAACTAGGCGTTGGTAAAAGTTAACAAAATAAAGAATGTTAAGCAGGCGTGCCTACATACGACTTTTACCTTCAAGTGTAGAACGATTTCCCACCAGCGGGTACTGGGAACGAGTGACAGATTTTCAACAGGAGAAGATGAAACTCGTATATCTAAGCGCATGCGTAATGTTCTTTTTTGATTAAATAAGCTAGCTACTTTCAAAAACCTCTTTTTTTCATGTGTATAGGCACAGACAGGTATGACGTTTAAAGATTCAAACATATTTTATGACCTTATTTGTTGACAAGTTTAACTTTAAACGGCACATTTGAAATATCTGAGCTAAAATTGTGGTAAGAAATTTGCGTTCCAACACCATGCACTGCACAATAACGCCATGAAGCAAGTTGGCCAGGTAACTCACTTACCGGGTGGAAATCTTCGTTACCATTGCCCTGGTACTGTTTAGGATCGTACTCGTGTGCTCGAGGTCCCACGGCTGCGTGGGGAACACTGGTGGCCTGCGGAGGAAGGGTCTCGGACGCAGTGTTATGCAAGTCCCCATCACTATTGTACCCAGACGATAAACTTGGAGTGTCTTCCATGGCGTCCCGAGAATTTACTACTCGAGGAACAGGGGAGCCCCCATCACTGCCATTATCTGCGCTATCCAGACTACTACCTCTCAACAGGGGACTCCCGCCATTACGTGGAGAGTTATAGGCAAGTTTAGAATGAATTTCTGAGCTGCTATCGCGCTGTAACGGACTTGGTCCACGAGGATAACGTGGCTGCATCCGAGGACTGGTAATTCTCTCAGGGGAGGGGGTGCTGGGATAGTTGTTGTCGTGGCCTCCCTCGTCTCTAGCAGGGGATACGCCCTTGAGTGATGAGTTGGAAAACGTGCGAGCACCTAGCCTGAAGCGGGGACTTGTGGGACTGCTACACCCGGTTCGATCAACTTCGTCATAGTTATAAACTGGTGAACCAATCGTACGGCTGGAGGGTATCGGCTGTCGTGACAAAAGAACCATTTAGCTGCAAATACAGAAATCTTTTTTCCCAAATGCCAACACCTTAAACCATTTTCCTAAAGTTTCCGTTCTTCATGTGACCTCTAATCAAACATAAAATGGCCGCAACACTTAAATAGTAAGTGCTATTTTGTCCTAAAATATGCTCGCAGCATTGAAGCAAAACAGTTGTTTTACAAAACACTAGACGCAGTAAATTAATTTCCCGATTCTCTTTTAGAGTGCGTCTACTTTTTCACTTTAACACATTGATTTCAAATGTTTCCAGCGTGAACAGAGACTCTGGACCCACGTACCTCGACACCGCTGTTGTTGCTCTTGAGGTGGTTGTGAAGCAGCTTGGTAGCTCCATCCTGACAAAGTCACCATCAATACAATTAATACTTCAGTTTAAACTGGAGAAACCGCTGTAAACTGCCTGACTGCATGCACATGTACGCTTTGCTAATTCAAATAAAAATTCGTACCAAGAAAAATCACTTTCACCAGTTACATAAATAAAACTACAATTTCGGATTCATTCAAATGTTATTACGTAGTATATTAAGACATGTCCCACACGAGGGCCAAGTGTTTCACATCTGGATACTTCCTGGTTCAAAATGGTTGTCTGGACAAATATCTATCCTTTCTTCGCCTCACACAGCTGATAGATGTCAAGTTAGAACTAACAGCACCTCAGTCTAACATTCCGAAACACTGACGAACTAATAATTACGAATAATGACCTTTAATGTGTCTTGAAAACAAATTACCTTACCTGAAACGATTTTGGGAGAACAGAAAGCATCATGCTGAACTCCGGTGTATTTAGCTCGAACAACGCCACGATAACAGCAGCGGATTCCTACAGACGGATAAAACGAGAAATTATGAGTTTAAAACTTTGTAAATGAATATAAAATCAGTCGCAGGTATAAACTGTTGGATCTTGGATGTCCTGCACGAGGAGCTGACATGTAAAAGAAAACATTCAAAGAGTTCGCAGAAATAAAAAACGGTTCAGCGGAGCAATCCTATAGATATTGTAAATATCGGAGGTATTCCGAAGTCAGAAAAAAATGGATGGAATACATTGAGCGGAAGCCATATTTATTTTAATAAAATAAAAGGAACTCAAAACAAACCAGTGCGTCGGAACACATTAAAATATCACACTATAACCTACTTTACGAACTTCTCCACTTTTCGGCTCCGTCGTCCACGTAATTATGCGCGACACAGCAAGACGAGTTTCTGGTCGTAGTTAGGGTTTGTAACTGAACACAACGACACCGCACTGTTCAGAGAACAGATACTTTGGATGATACGGCTCAATTCTACCCACTTGACCACACACAACGACGCCGCACTGTTCAGAGAACAGATACTTTGGATGATAAGGCTCACTTCTACCCACTTGACCACACACAACGACACCGCACTGTTCAGAGAACAGATGATACGGCTCACTTCTACCCACTTGACCACGCAGTCTTTATAATGACATGCTGTTAATTGATTATTATTGGGAAAAGGGAAAAAATCGTGTTTTCACAAATGCCGAGTGTTTGGTTTAACTGGCTCTATTTTGGTTCAGCATGGTTGTAAACTACAATAAAACCTACATCCACTGGGATCTACTAGAACGGCAAAGGAAATCTTCAATGATGGTTTGTGCATTTGATTAACAAATTAAATGATTTACATCTCTTGCCATTTCAGGATTTTAAAGGATACCACCGGAGTTTGTGAAGTCGCTTGGATCCATCAGCGAAATGAGCCCTTGCAAGTACTGCAGCACGGCAATCTTGACCTGTGATATGATCACGTCAGCAGTGTTACATTGAGTGAAGGAACCCAACTAGACTGATTCATGACCACTGTCTACACAACAATAACATAACATAACATAACACAACGCAGCGCGGAATAACATATGACAAAAGAACACAGAGCACACATTAATATATCTAAACTATAGCAGAGTAGAACGCAATGTTCGAGTGATCTCCTACTAGCGACAATAACAATTCCCTATAAATATCATGATCTTGCGACAGAGCAATACAACCTTATTTACTCGGAAAACGTTTAGTCGGACGAGCTGCGTCGAGAAACAAAGGCCTAATGTGGTGAATACATAATTTAATACTCTGAAACAGATGCATTGCAGTAGCATAGTGGGGCAGGTTAAAAACTCTGTTGTATAATTAATAATTATTCCACGAACGCGCGTTGGATATGACGTGATAGATAGCCGACGAGGCGCAAAGCGTCGAGTTGGCTATTTTCACCTCATATCCAACAGGACGCGAGTAGAATAATTGTTTTATTAAAAGCAAACCACTAGATGAGTCAAAATTATTTTTCAAAGTTCCACTTCAGCAGAAATTGTCATCCGAATCTACACTCGAGTGATTTGGCGGGCTTTTTGACCTGGCAACAGCACATGTCGTCGAAATTTTCGCGCCTTTCAAACAAGTTTAAAGTTTGGGTTTCTTGTGCACAACACCAGCAGTTTGCGACGTTTTTGTTTAGTTTTTCTGTTTGGTTTTTCGAAATGGCATTGAAGCCTTTACTGGATTTACTGAATACCGGATTTATAATTATTGAAAATGGCTTGTTTCCATTGGTGAACACAGGAAGCAAAAAATTGTAGCATCGATTCAAGTCATTGACAAAATGGCGATGTTTATTTTAATGGAGCGACCTTCCTGTCTTGTCGAAGTGTGAAAACACTTCAGTTACTCGTTGAGTTTTACCAAACGTTTATTGATTTACTCAATTTGACTCCCGAGGGACTAGTTGTGGTCTCACTAGGCAAAGTTTACTATCGTAAATTGCTTTTCAAGTGAGACCGACCTTTTACAGTTTTTTTACAGTTTATTCTAATATTTTTTATTATTATTACTATTTTTGTATTATTTATTTATAATGTACAGCGCTATTGGATCTTGTGAGAAACAGCGCTATATAAGAATCATATTATCATTATTATTATTATTATTATTACAGTTTACCATCGTAAACTCAACTCTAGTAAGTTTCTATAGAGATGGCGGATAGATGAAAGGTGATTTTACTATCGTAAACTGATCTCGAAAGGCTACGTTTTGAGTGTGTAAAGTTCTACATTTGTTTACTTAGTCGTTTAATCTGTCAGTCAAAAGTAAACATTTCAAGTACAATACCGTGACAGAGCTGCGTCGTATTACATTAATTAGCAGAAGGTTCAGATATAGAGGAAAGTTTCTTTCGACAATCTGAAATCTTTCTTAACGAAATGGTTGATCGCCTCATTGGTCATCATTTCTTCAAACCACTCTTGTGGCCGAGGATAAGTCCAAACTTTCCCGCGCCCCACAGCGACGTGCCCCAATTTATTTGCGAAAGTTTAGTTTATGATGAGTAAGTGAAAAGGCGAAAACAAAATTTTCCTGCGCTTGCTCGGCCAAATACCCTTGAATAAGTAGAAAATGCAGCTGGCAAGCTCTTCGATGTAGAAATAAAACAAATATATTAAGAACACTAGTTTTATAACGTCCTCCATGTTACACAGTCTTCTCTGCAAACCAACGTAAAGAAGTATTTTGACACTCCTGTCATTCATCAAGGGAGAAAAGACAGACCAAGCTAGTAAGATATCATCTGGATTAAATCTCACTGCCATCCCACAGTTTAGCAGCGTAAACTCTGTGGGGGTTATTTTTACTTTAGTAAACCCAATTTACAATAGTAAACTGCCTAGTGAGACCACAACCACTGCCGGTCACGGTCAGTAGGATATTAAACTTTGTTGATTGATTGATTTTATTTATTTATTTATTATTGAAAATTATCCAGTAATACAAAATAGTAGGGCCAAAGCCAGAAGCTTAAATGGCTTATGTCAGCTTGTTTTACATTTTGCTTTTCATTTCATTGAATGTTTAGATTTTTGCTGCTAAAATTATTCTGTTCGCGTCATTCGCTCTAAAACAATTCAGTTTAATTTATTGTATTAATGCTTTTGGTTATTCTAGTTCAGAATTCTTTAAACAGGTTAAACAGCTCTAGTATCTTGTGTTTTGCGGCATGAATAGCTCTGAAAACTTGTAAACACGGCTCTGCTTTGTTGATTATGGTATAATGGCTCATAATTCATAATGACTAAACCAATCAAAACGCTACAATTGCATTATCAAATGATTCAGTTTTCCATAATGTATATCTTGAGGTCTTACCTTTAAGTTGGGTGTCTGGGTCTGATCTGTGATGAAACGAGTTAAGATACTGAACTGCAAATCGTACGGAAACGAATCCCTGAAAAGCAAAACCGAAATAATTAAAACGCACACTCACTTTTATAAACATGTATAAAAATGTTCAAAACAAGAACCGATATTTATTTTATCATCTTCTTGAGTACCAGGTTACCTGACAACATCCAGGACGCGAACAATCTTGGACTGTAGCGAGCTGAGGATGTCTGTTCCAAGTTTGGAGAGAAGCCGTGAGAGGAGAACGAACAGCCAGTCCTGTAGGTCCACCTTGTGTATAACGATGAAGTCGCACAAAGCATCCAGATATTGGCTGTAAACCTGAGGACGGCGGCATAAATCTTGGTAAATATCAATAACCAATGAAACACTTTATACTGTGGTTTAATTTGCGGTTATTCGCATTGTAATCTGCTATATCAGTACATTCCTTACTACTGATAAATATTAGTTTTATAAAACTAAAACTCCATGATCGTTTTTGCTCGGACCAAACTGAACTCAAGAATATTGCCAACAAGTCATGAAGTCAAAAATGTTCCAATAATTCTGGGATTAACTATCTAATCATAACAACACCGACCGAAGCTGAACAAAGTTCGCCCATGATACCAACTGCTGAGAATTTTACTCTGCCTTTTTTTCTCTTATTCGCAAACTATGACATTCAATACACTAAATACTTCAATCGTTTAAATCAAATAATCGCAGTCACTTTCACAATTGTTAGCAGTAAACTAACCGTTTAACGATACAGATTTTAGGCATAACCAGAACCATTTTCATTGCCGTAACTTAGTGGTTGATATTGTAATTATCCATATGGAGTACCGGGATAAACCCTTTTACGAGACTATTAATCCACAGGAGTCGGTGCTTATCTTTTTCAACTTCAACTTTATCACAAAAATATACAACATACTTACAAATATGACTGACCCGCAGGTAGCACAGCTATTCGAAGCAGGTCAGACGTGGGTGTACATAATATAAATCAAAGAAAAACGTTTCTGTTTCGGAGATTGACCGTAAAACAAACATTCTTATAATCATTGCGAAGCTAAATTCTTTTACGAACCAAGTGGCTCGTTAGAGCCGGTGCTTATCTCCAGTTTCTGTAATATTAAGCGGATCAGGAGGTTAGCCCCCAGCAGAAGCTGTTATTCATTTTACAGACCCCGTAAGGATGAAAAGCTGAGTCAATAACTTTTGCGGAAAAGAAGATAACACAAATGTTCAACACTCCACAGAGTCCGGATTTGAACCCGGCGGGACCTTGTGCCAGGTTGGAAGGCAGAGATCTTAATGGAAATAAAATGAAATACTATCAAAATATGATACTGTGATTATCAGAGTGGAATGAAGACCAAATTATTTTATAAATTTGAAGTGAATAATAGACCCTTTCTAATAATGCAGGTCGTAATTTTCTATTTTGGAAGCTATTACCAATAAATTATATCAATTTTCATTTCAAGAAGATCGAGAAGTATTTCTTTTAACTTTTATAAAATTTAGAAATTTTTTAAAAACGTTCTCTGTTAAAAATTTTTTAAAAATACAAGCTTTCAGGAACCGATCCTGTTGCTTTCGTCAGGTAAATGAATAAAATTCAAGAGCAAAAC
>JAOBYJ020661577.1:0-22085 GCA_025403565.2 Palythoa heliodiscus | reverse complement strand
TCAAAAACTTTGGAAGAAAGCGCAGGATGCTGCTTATGCTGTTCCCTAAACAGCAGGGAACTGGCACAAAATCCATTGTAAATAAAGAATCAAAAAGGCAAAAAGAAATATAGCTCAATCTAGATCATTTGGTGTGTTTATTTAAGTGAAAAACGTCATCAACTCAAATTCGTGAGAATCACGTCTAGAACAAAATAAAAGTCCTCCATTTTGGAAGAATAGAAAAGTGATTAAATTTCTTGTAAACAAGAAATTCATTAAAGTTTTATACAAGAGACGTAACAAACCCAACGATTTTGTAAAATGTATATGTTAGCGTTGAAAACAACAAGATGATTTTAAAGAGATTTATAAAATACTGTTTTGTTTCCAATAACTAAAAGAAACTTAAATTTTCTCTAGAACTTTAGTTTTTCTTTTCGAAAATATAAAGTTTTGACCTTTCATAAAACAATTATTGGAAAGAACAAGAATTTTTCCACGTTGATGTATGTTAACTTTTCATTCACATCGAAATGACCTGAAAAGCACTAAACAAAAACAATGCACAGTACATTGGAAATGTCTTTAGGTTTATTTGTTGATCCTTCTTTGAATACGGGTGAAGGCGGCTTTGATAGCCGGAACTTTAATTGTCGCATTTTAGGAGAAGAAAATTTATAATATTGAATTGTCGGCTATCGTTAAATAGTGTTTAATCTTGAAGTCATCAATGTTTTACTGCAGTGAGTTTTTGTTATCGATTTTATTTCTAGAATAGATTGTCGTTAGCAGCGATAGTTGCACATCTATTCTATTTATTATTCGCAAGGTTTGCTTTAGTCGATTGTTTCCACTAGAGGGAATATCATATGGAAGCGAAGGTTAAACAAAACCATACAAAAAGTTCGGAAAGACTCTAAAAGTAAAAGCAAACCGTTCCTTTTATCAGTATGCATCAAATTCAAAGTAGGTCGTTAAAAAGATTGTATCGTTGATAGGCGCTGGGCCAAGTGGCAAACTTAAAGCAACTTATTTACAAGCTACAGCAGAAATAAAAATTTTAATAACTTCTCATAATCTTCATAGTTACCGAAATCGATTATGGTAGATAATCGCTCTAAAAGTCAAATAGAATCTTTACCGAGTTAAGTAAAGTTTTTTTTTAAAGAAAACGTTTCTTTAGTGCTATCAAGGATTTTAAGAAATAATCAGAACTTTGAAACTAATCTTTTTGTTGCAAGTTGAAGGAATATTCGTTTTATTGATTTTCAAGTCTGCCCAACATTTCTTCAGTGGCCTTTCTGAGGCAGTCGAAACACTTATTGTGGGGTCTCAAATCAATTTTGCAAGACTCTTCTTTCTATCTTCTTAGATTGATTTTCGTTTATCTGTGCTCACTACTTTGAAAGCCCTGAGGTAAACTAATGTTGAATAACTAAATTTATAATGTGATATCTTCTATAAAACGAGGCGATAAGGAAATATTTATTTATGTGTAGGATTATTCTTCAGTTGTGTTTCTGTATTTTTGTTAAAAGTTTTTTTTATTTTTAAATCACTTTCCCCAGCCTTTTTCCTTAATGCTCAAATTTAAGAAATCTTGTGTTCGTCTGTCGTATTGAATAATATTAATTATTAGTCTTTCTTCCTGATAACCATTTACGAGATAAAGACAATTGGCTGCGTGTAAAGTGCGTTCTGAGTTTTAATAGTTCCGATCTTTGAAAAATTTCAGAACTACGTGTGAAGATTTTGTGTAACATTGATTTGAGTTATAAAACGAACGATTTTGTTAACCCGTGTTTGAAACCAAAGCAAAGAAACTAAAGTAAAGAGTCATTCAAAGCTACTTTTAAGGCTTTGTCAATCTCTTTCCGACGATTTGAAAAATTTATTGTTTTCCAGATAGATAACGTTAAAAGCTTTGAAAATGAATAAAAGCATTTTAGGAACAAAGTTCGATTTTAGCTAACTGCATGTTTGTTTATTTTTTCTTAAACGAAAATAATCTAATTATTAAGAACGTTTCTTTTCGTTTTAGGCTACTAAGACGTGTAACGTTTTAAAACTGAGCGATGTCTTAACATATAATATTTTATATTATTATTTACACAGTGCATATTAATGAAACAAATTTCAGTTAGTACACTTGAAATACAAAAAGTGACTAACACGTTTTAAACGCTCATCTGATAACAGACACACCATGTCTTTTTAAAATAACAACGAAATCTTAAAATTTAGGAAATAAATTTTACCAAAGAAATATTTTGTAGCTGAAGAAGTGCTCCTAAAAAGAGATATTTGATATCTCCACATTTTACCTAAACTTTATTGTAATTAGAATATAAAAACATACCAGGTGAAGCCGGTGGAAGCCTTTATAAAACTGGTGATACTTTTTAAAAAAAGGCTATGAGGACGAACAAAAGTAGGTTCTTAGTTTGTATATATATTAAAGAAACATTTTATTTATATATTTTTTACACTTTAGTTTATTCTTTAAAGTATGGTAGAAAAAAATTAAACTGTTTTAAACAGAGTTTTTTATTGTTTATTTTTAAGAGGTACCGCCAAAGGAGAAAGCTTGCATAAATATATTAGAATTGCAAAAGTGGAGTTTGATGGTTCCGTATATCTGTTAATGCAATTAACTCCATTCTTATCGCAAAGTATTTTAAGTTAGTTAAGTGCCAACATTTACAAAATTTCTTTCATTTAATTAAAATGTTTTAGTATTTAAATTGGAATGTCTTAATAGTCTTCCAGGTTGCTGATAGAAACGAATCTCATGTCTAGAGTCGCCTAATCAAAATTTAGGAAGGAAAATTTTGCATCTGCTAGTTACCGAAGTAATTTGAACGAACTTCCTTCACAGCAGTGTAATATGAAGAGTATTTTCCGCTTTGAGAACGGAAAAAGAGTCTTTTGTTAAGACCATTAGCAGTAGCAGGTTGCAAGTCAAACAAATCGCACGTCGCTGAATTCAGAAATGATTTCGAGTCCCGTTATCAAAACACACTGCTTATAGTTTTGCACAAAATCTTTTTCGTAGAACCTTGTTAAAATTTGGCTTCTGTAAAGTAACCTTAGACATTAAAACTAAGCTGTTCTGGAGAACTTTTGATGCCTGTTCCTAAAAGTTCTTTCACAGAAAGATAATTTGAATTTGCAGGTCTTGAACAGTTTCCAACAAAATTTCAAAACATCTGGCCTCCGACATCTTGGCGGTGTATTTTTGTGTACTTATATTATTTTAATTGCGGAAAATTTCCCCATATAAACGACCACCGCCTCGAGTCGTTTATCTTTTGGGCGGAGCGCTTTGCGTAACTCGGTGTATGTAAAAATATTGGCCTTTCTATTTCCTTTCAAGGCCGACTCTATCATCAAAATAATAATTTAGCAAATAAGCGTCCATAATGCATATAATGTGAACATTTGTTTTTATCCATTTAACTGAATGACGGCGCGCCAACTAAGTTGTTTTAATCATACATTTTCAAATTCAAACCCGTTTTTCGCCTGACATATTACAAATTATTTTATGCGGCGAACGCAACACAAACTGGTGTACAATTACTTTAAACAATTCACCCGATAAGCAACTCTATGTGCAATTTTTGAAAGTGACAGCTTTTAGATTGAATAGCGAAGATAAGCTCAACTTTCAAAAGGGAATTACAAAGTGTAAGTAATAATTTATTCCTCCAGACGGCAAAAAATGTAACACTTATTTTACTACTATGGTTTGTCATGACCAATTTGAAGTAAAATTCGATTTCGAGAAACCCGGTAGTTAAGCTCGTGAATAAAACGTTATTCGTCGATTAGCGAGGGAAGATACAAACAATACAATCGAATTACGGTGTACTTGTTTAACTTACATCAGAGGAAGTACTAATTGGACTAGCACAGAAAAAAGTAAACAATAATCGAAAAGTCTAAATACGAGCAGCTTGTTTTCATAATTTCCAGTAATGATGTCCGTCAAGCTGTAGAAACGGCGGAGTTCGTCTCAAAGCGAGCTCACAGAAAAACAAACCCCAATATCATTTTTTTCAATTTCCTGAAGTCGATATTTTGATCAAATAATTAACCGCTCTGCTTTATTCGGTGGTACAACAGTTTATGTATAAAGCCGGAGTGTTATGTAACGTTTCGAATGCTTGTTTTGCCGGGCACAAAATTATCATAAAGCATGTTTTAAAAGTTCGATTGTTTGGGCTTTGTTAAAAATATATTTTAGAGCAGATTGTGTTTCTATATTGATATTCTGTGATATAAAATGTTCCATTATTGCACGTTTCTTTCCATATATTCAACACTTTTAAAATATTATTTTCAAAAGGCTTCTGAAAGGAAAACTCTATTTTTTCTTGTATTTTGGAGTAGCTTGGGCCAGGTCTTATATTTATATTATCAATATCAGATAAAAAAAGCCTCTGGTTATTGCTGTACTAAGTTAGACGGATTAAAGCAACCATTGTGTCTACCGTTCAGGATTTACTTTTTAAACGTTTCCCAAGCTTTTCTAAATCTCTATTTTAAAGCCTAAGAATATGTGTATTTTTTAGCGGGCATTGTTAAGGTCAAACTTGACTGACGACTATAGACTGCGATTGTTTCATAGTTTAGTCCTCTTCAAATGTATTTGAGCTGTTTAGAAATAACTTCAGCTTCAAGCCTGCTACTAGAACTTGTAAGCCTAAGGGTGAAGTGCAGCTACGCCCACTGTATCAAAACATCTTTGATTGGCATTCACTCTTTTTTTTGTGTTCTTTCATTGCGTTGTAATAATATTTTGTCTTCACACACAGAGAAATACTTACTACTTTTTAGTTCACAGTTGTTGAACTCGCCAGACTTAGTGTTGACGGTGTTGCCATCAGCTAGGTAGTCTTAACAGTTCTTGTCTTCTAGGAATTAGCATGGTCTCTGTGCGTTATTATTTCATAGTGAGACTGATGATGAAAGATAAGTTTCTCGCAAAAAGTGTCAGCCTTTTCTCGCTACTTACGATGGGCGACAAAGGTCAGGGCATATAGTATTGTTGAGCAAGCCTATCTCTAAACAGTAACGCTTGCCCAGTTTTTTTTTGCTCTTTTACTTTTTAGAAACAAGCACTCGATGAATATTTCATCAAACTTGTTAATTTCAGCAATATATTTTAGTCGTGCATTGTTGGTTAGCAATTTTACAGTTGTTTCGCCTGTCATGAAAAGGATTTTGTCTTCACGGCCTAATATCGCGATCAGTTCAACAGCAACTCTGTGACGCTCACGTGGATAACAAGCCAAGCACATTGTTTAACATTCCTACTAAAACGTTCTAGAAAAAAATAGCGCTAACGTCGGGAGGGTTCTTTGAGTTGTACTGATTGTTAACTGTTCGAAAGCACGATGAGCTGATTAAAGTTGAAGTGTAACCATTTGCTTCTGGTACCAAGATTTTAAGAATAACGGCTTTGCTTCACTTTCTGTAGGTGTAGCATTGCGAATTAGAATTCTTCCGAGCGGCAGGCGGTGTCGCCCTCAAACTCCCCTCATAGAGAACCTATCGACATTTGCCTATACACGACATGAAACTATGAGTTCAATAACTTTCATTTTCAAGCACTTTTACACTATTTTGAGTTGACGAAAAGGCTCTAATAATCTATTACTTGATTCTTGTGTTTATTAACACGTTTCTATAGATGTTTGACACCTCATCATGTTAGAGCTGTTAAAAACTAAACGGTCACCAAAGACCTTGAAATTTCCATTTTAATTTTTTCAATGAATATAAAAAAGCTGTGCTGATAAGTTAAATTATTATAAATTTAAAATTGATTATCTGACAAAGATGATTTCTTTGTCGGCCCCAAGAACGCATAGATGAACAATTTTTCGCGGCGAATAATCACTAATCAAAAGTAAAGCAAGAAACTTGAATAATTTTAAAAAGGAACGTTTATTTAGACCTTTTATCCCAGTAACAATATATTCAAAATTACTCTAAACTTTATCGCTTTAATTTCTTTGTACAATAATGCTGAATAACGTGTGGTTTAACCATTTAGTTGATTGCCAAAGAGAATATCCGTAGAGAAATGAACGCAAACGTTTTAACTCGCGTAGAAAGTTTTCAGTTGCAAGTGAAAGAAATGAAGAAGCCAACTAAGTTACTTCAAAATATAGAATTGTAGAGGGAATGATGCGATCTCATCGCTAATCATTTACACATTTCCATTCAAAAATTTTAAAGAGTTACTGGTTAACAGAAAGTTAAATATGATTTCTTTTCAATCTTCCTTATTAATTCGCGATTCAGTGTTAAATAAATATATATTTCACGTACGTGGTGTCTGTTCTTTACAAAAAGGTGACTAAAGCAATGTAGCTATTTGCAGTCCAGTTTGTTTGGATATCCATGTATTTGAGCAGCACTTCTCTCCATTAGGTCAAACAATAATTACGAACTATTCTATTTACATCTTTACAATGCCGCAGCAGTGCTGATCGCGTTTTCTTACTCGTCGAGTTTGTAGTGCAAACCGTTTAATGAAAGTGAATTGGAGCTCGGTTATAGTTGGTCGTCGACACGCGATATTCAAACATTGCTATACCAGTGCTGGCATAGAGGATCGCAGATGTGGAGGAGGGGGGAGAAAATGAGAGAACGTTGGTGCGTACGGTATAGCTCCTGCGTATGATGGGTGGTAAAACGGATACGATTGATGAGTTGTGGTGTCCCCACGATTCTGTTCATGATACAGAATTGGCACGCGCACCATCCTTTGCTGGGCATTTTGTGCCATGTTTGCGGCTTCCATTTCTGCTGCAATTTGGCGTTTCCATTTATTTCTTCTATTTTGAAACCAGATTTTCACTTGTGTTTCAGTGAGATGGAGTTGTGCAGCTAAACTTGCTCTTTCCGCGGAGGAAAGATATCTTTTTATTTCAAAAGTGGATTCTAGCTGGTACACTTGGCTGCGGGAAAACACTGTCCGTGTCTTCTTTTTACGACGCTTTTTAGTTACCTGCTTGCTGTCACCGTCAAGTGATTGTCCATCGTCATTCGAATCTAAAAACAAGAATACATGGCAAATGCGAATCAATATCTAACCCGCGAACGAAGCCACGTCGTGAGGAGTTTAAACTTGAGTAATTTTCATTTCTTAGAGAAGAAACACTGAGGTCAGTTTTATGCGAATATTATGAAACTAGTGGTTAAACTAAAAAGTCAAGATGTAGAGAGAGAGAGAGAGAGCCGGAGCCTATTTGTAAACTGTCATATGGAAACGGAAGCAATGACTTACGAGTTGATGAACTGTTCTTTCTGTCTGGTATGTTTGACTCAGTCCAGGAGCAAAAGCCCGTACGCGTTAACAAAGCTGTGTTGGGGTTGGTTTGCTCATCCATATCTTCCAGTTTGTGGAAGTTTGTATTAAGGTCTCCATCTTCTGCCTCCGAGTCACTCTTTTTTTCCTGTTCTCTTAGCACATCGTGTTCTCTTTGACTCGTATTATTGCTTAATATATTGGATATCGAAAATGGGTTTGTTCGGGTCTTCACCGGTTCCATGACCACACTTCACTGCTGCTTGAATTAATGAGTAGTAAATGTTTGGGGGTTGATATGAAGTTATATTTTCAGCAACCTAAGAAAAGGCAAACAATATGCGTTTGTGTACGAGCTCTATACAGCTCTCTCATAAGTGGAGACTTTTTAAGTCGTAGATAATGATCGCGAATAAAAATGTCAGGATTATGTCTGACATGCTAATCTCTGACGCTGATTGGTTGAAAGGAATAGCTAATGGCTCAGTGAGAACCCTGAATTTTTCACTCCTCCCACCTCTTTTAAGACTGGCAGGAAACTGATAACGAGGTCTGTCATTGGCTCTTTTTGACCATCAATTCGTTACGAACACGTTGTCATTCGAAATGTGGCTATGGATGGGTTTACGCAATTGGCCGGGAAATAACAATCAGCAATTACAGGCATTGTCTTTAATTACGCGCTTCAAAACCACTTAAGATTCTGTCATCTTTAGTAGAAGTGAGCCATTTGTTTCTTTGGTAATCTAGATATAGTTTTATATCAGTTTCCAAATCTCTACTTCGAACGCCTCAACACATCCTTTTGACGCCTTATTTATATAAAGGCAAGTTTCAAACTAAGTACTTGAGAGATTTTTTGAAGTGTTTACAAGCGTTCTTTCAAGGCGTAAGAAAAACTACAGCTCTCTTTTGTGTAGTAAATCTTTCTAAATTTATATTTTTTCCTAAGGTGTGAAGTGGTTTTCTGTACTCGTAATTTGTAAGCTTTCAACACCGTATTTTGGCGATAAGACGAACTTTAGATGTGACGATTACATTTACTAACCTTTAAAATGAAAATTTTGCGCAGATTCAGAAATAAACAGGTAATGCAAATACCTTACAGTCGTCGAAGAAATCTGTCGAGATTTCAGACATCACTAATGTTATTTCATTTGCAGAAGCTCTTTTTTCCAATCAGAGGGAACTCTGATGACTTGTTGATTGGCTTAAGTGATTACAGCTACGAGATTTAATAACATGCTAATGGCCAGATGCGATTGCTGTGCGCATTCCACCCAAAGCAGTTTCGTTTAAGTGATATTAACTCATTATCGACTGACAGTAACAGATAAGATGATTGATTACTCAGCCATTTGCGATTCAGAACAACATTATTGCTATTATCCCAAAGAATATAATGGTCTTCTTCTCTGAGCGCAGCTAACACTTAATTTTTGAAAATTCTTTCAAATACAACCCGATTGAAATAACAAGTGTTGTTCTCGTTTAATTATACTAAAAGTTTCTAAAACGGCATTAGCGCGATTCATCTTTTGTTATATTCAAATGTAAAGCAATTTGATTGATGCAGAAGTGCGGAGAAGATAGATATTCATCATATCAAGCCATAAAAATCAGCACTTTGTAGTTATTAAGAACACTTTTTAAAATTTCTGTTCAAATTGAGTATCACTAAATTTAAAGCAATTTTCGTTAAAAGCAACCTCTGAAACAAAATGTCAATTCATATTAAAATCATTTACTTACAAAACAAAGTGCTTTTATTGCAATCTAAACGATTTCTAAACATATAGTTAGTTCTTTGTAGAATTGGTAAACAGAACTCAGCAAAAACAAACTTACACTGAACAAACGAATGGACTCTTTAGTAAAATTGAATTTAATATTACGCTAACATTATAACTAATGTTACTTCCACGACGCTATTAGTATTCACAAAAGTTGGCTCACTATAATTCGACGACTTAAGTGAAAAACATGATATAAAAAACAATATTCTAAACCTGTGTCTGTGAGACATCTGATCTGTCAAAAATATGGCTGTCATTTTTTTTTCTTTTTCGTTGAAATATTTTGACTATTTCTGATAAGCTTGATTTTACTTCAAACATATTTCCATTTTGAGGTTCAAGCCGATAGGTGTCTGTTCGCAGCTTGTGACTCGGACAACTTGTCGCCTGTTGCAACTATGACGACACTGTCTGTTTTGAACGTGTAGATTTCAACAGCTTCGTTCTTTACTTTGTGCATTTGCCATTGTTTCCATTTTTCTAAAACAAAAATGTCGTGCACGACCTATATTTACTGTTCATTCCGTACAGATAAGCTAAACAAATCTACTACTTAATAGCCTTTAAGTGCTCAAGTACATCCTGTTTATACCAATGGGTTTTGGCTAATATCGGCCATAGTACTCGCACTCTCTTGTTCCTCGTGATATCAACTCAAAATGAAATCATTTTCATGACTAGCCTTTCAAGCCTGAGATGACAGTCTCAGAGATAGTTGAGTTAGGAACAGAAAAAAGGTCGACATCTTACAAAATTCGCGATTCCCACTAGCTTGATACCCATCTTCCTTACAGCTAAACGATGAAACCACATTATGTCCATTTGTGAAGGTTTCCAAATCGCGTTACCCCAAAACATGACTGACACGAAATAATAGTAGATTGACCTTCATTTTCTTATATCGACAACAGGAAATGGTGAAAAATAAATTGAAGGGTTTCCGAATCTGTCGATACATAGAAATAATTTCCTGAAGAGGTAATGGTTTCTTGACAGATCTATTATCTTGTGATGCAGATTTTATTGCATGCAGTTTATCATTAGTTTAAGAGCTTTGGCGCCAACTCTACTGTAATGTACAATAGAATGATTACCAGTAGTACTTATCATCAAATATAGAAATTCACTAAAGTGATAAACAAAATATATTAGTACTTTTATTACAGAATATTTGTATAAGAAAACAAATAGATTGTCTTTGGTAAAAAAAAGCTTATCGATATAGTTATAATTTCTCAAGAGTTCGTTCATTGTTGTCACTCGCTAAAGCGAAACTGTCTACAAATTGACGAATCTAATACTAATGGGTGATGTTTGATTTGCAAGCGTTTTTTTCATTAACCTTCAATTCCTCGGGTTACAGTGACGATTAGTTAGTTCAAAGGGAATGCAATTTACTAAAGTTTTCAATTAATGCTTTTTTATACAAAAAAGTTTTTGAAGTTCATATTTTTCTTAGAGTTATCAACGCGAGACGAGAGTCGTGACTATTTTGTATATTTTGACAGTTTTTACAGTTTTGTCTCAATTCATGACAGGTTGGTGCATGATATAGTGAATATAAAAAGCAAGAAAAGTTCTTGCCTGACAGCGATATGACAACTACCATTAACCACCGGTAAATATGAAAATTTAGGTTGTCTTTGGCTTTCTGGTGGCAACAATTGACTCAAAAATACCCGAACTGACAGTAACACACCAGCTAGTCAAATGTGTCTCCAAGTCTTCTGTGATCCTCTACAGCGTTTGACATTACCCTGCAGATAACGGGCGTACATTGACAATCGTGGGAGGAATTCAGTTTATTTCATTTCCCAACGGTATAACATCCTTTTGCAAATGGCGCGTAATTAATACATGGCGGGATATATACAAGTTTATTGTTTTCACTTTTGTGCGAGAAAGCCTTTGCTAAAATGTTGGCTTACAGGAAAGTGTTATGCTATTTCAGCGTTTAACAAGACAATGATAACAAACAATAGGCTGACGCAAGCAGATTAAGGCAGAGTGGTTACAACATAAACGTGCTTCGCGCATCAACCACACGGATCTCAGCTCGCCTTGTTTTGAATTCTTCCATGACACAAAATGATATGTTCTTCAGCTGCTCGTCATGGGAAAGCGTTTTCGATCAGCCGTTTTTTTATTTCAAAACCTTAAGTCCAAAGTTAAGCTAAAGAATTATGTTTTGTCACCGATTATAGCGCCGCTCAATGTAGTACTTATCACAAAACAATGATCAATACATTGGCTAAATCGTGGCGCTATAAAAATGGTCCATTAGCTTTAGTGTGTCTTGAGCGAGCATTTAGACTGATATTTAACGCAATTCCTTTGGGAAGAGCAAAAACAGCAATTCTTTAGAAACTGATCGATATGGCGTTGCAAGCTTTAAGCTCTTTTGATTTCTTAACACTTTAATTAAACTTGCACTAATACTTTTATCCTCATTTGTTTGATGACATTTCATTTTTATTTCTTGGTCAACACACAAAGTGAGTTTACACTATATTCTCTTAGTATGCTGTAATTGTCTGGATAAGCTTTTTCATTCATCAAATATGGTTTGGCTCTCAAGCGAATCTTTTCCGTGTCACGTCAAGAACTGAAGCTTCGTGCAAGAAATGAGTTAGGCCGGTGATAAAACTTTTCTTGTGTAAAACAAAATTGAGATAACAAAAGGTCAAGAAATTATTCATTTTCGCAATGATGTGGACAATAGAAAAAATCAACCGTGAAATTATACAATTCCATTAAGTTTAAGACTGTTAAGACGTGCGGAACGTTTGTTTTTTCACGATTTTTTCCTTTAGCAAAAATTTAGTTTGTTGATTGAAGTGGGGCCATTACAGTGAACTGCGTTGAAGTTTTCGATAAAAGCATTAGTACTCTCCACCTCCTCCAAACAATCAAAGAACTGACATTTAGTTATAATCTCCCTACGCGATGCTTTTAAACGCTTTTTAGTAGTTAAATGAATAGTTAGACGTAGTTATTATTCATTGAAGGAAAATGCCATCCATTTATCTTTTAGATTGATCCTGTCTGTCTATTTCAAAGACTGTTGACGCCAAAAACCACGAAAGCCTCTATGAATTTTCTCTCTGACTATAGATTTGGGGGGTGATGCATTAGTTATAGATGACGGAGGATTTGAATTAATACTCTGTACGAGATTACTTGATCCTTCATAGTTTTGAGAGGTTTTAAAAACCACGGAAACAACTGATTGAAACTGATTTTTCTGTTATTGTGTTTCGGTGAAAAAGTGAGGGAGCTCCTGCCTTGTGAATCGAGTTAAAACTATATTTTCTGAAAAGTAGTCAGTAATATTATTATTATAATTATTATTATTAATAATAATAGTAATAATAATTAATACCTGGTGGAACAACTGGCCAACGGCACCAGGTTTAAAATTGTTCTAGAAATCATTTCTGATAAAAACAGTTTGGCACATTTTTAAAAAACTCTTGTAGAGAGGCTAAAGATTAGTCTAACACCGACACTAAAAGTGCGTCGGTTGGCTAAGCTGCCTATTGAAATTACTATTAGTGACTGCCGCGAGATTAGGAATACAACCGGAAAGCTTTCTATCTCTTTCTTCACGTAAAAAGTCTAACTTTTTATTGAAAAACGCGCAATATTATAACAAGACTAAGTTCACATTTGAACAATTAAAACAATACAAATGTTCAACTCGTAGAATAGTTATAGAGTAGTCGTTTATACTATAAACTGAACATACCAAAAAAAACCAAAGGAAAACGTTTTTAAAATTACTAGCTGTGAACGGTTTGGTCGTGAATCTTACAGAGAAATCGATATTTCTTAGCTGGCCGAGTACTGTCCAGTTTACGCTGTTGAAGTTTTCGTTCATTTAACATGCTATAGTGAGTGTTAGGATTTTGTGACACTGAACTTTTACCAGAAAGTATTGATTCAGTTTCGCCCGAGAAAGTATCTGTAATCCATGTTCGTTTTGTAAATATAGTGTTACTAGGAAACCTAAACGAGACTTTTTAGAATGCCTTTCCCGGCCACGAAATATTATATTTCACAGACGCACACTGTTCAACGCTGCAGGAAGTTTTCTTAACTGATTCTGTTCGTTTTTCCTCAAGATTCCATTGATTACTGCATTTCATTTGATATACTTTACGGCGTGAAAATAGCACCGTTTTCGCTCAACTGTGTGTTATGTTTAAATTTCAGAAAACGGATTAAAGTAAATTTAATTTTATATAAGTAGAAAAGACCGAGTCGCACTTTTCATCTGTACTGATTAAAAGTTATAATGTTAAATAATGGTTAACAAAGATATGCTGATTGAGTGTTTAAATTTTTTTGTTGTCGCCTTCCTAAATAAATTAGGCATGTGGAAACTTTTTCGGTCTACGTGATACGGAGTTAGATTAACCCTATTGTTTTGAACTGTATCGGCCTGAACTTAGCTAGTGGTCTCTGCACGAATGGTTTTCTTTAATTGGCCTCAAAGTTTATTTTGAAGCACGGACTGAAAAGTCGAGAAGCAACCTTGTTCACACACCCAGTTCGTACCGGCACTACGGTTCCTCGGGTATTATTCATCTATATCCCACGTAGGATTTTATCACGCAAAACGTTAGTTTGGGTTTAATGCTACCCTTGGTAGATATAACATATAAGAACCTTTTTTATAAGAACGTCAGGCAGAAAATTGGCCAAAATTTAAGAACATGCTAAGAACACCTCCGAGGCTGAGGAATGGCCGAGAACTTTATTTGCTACATTACGACACAAAATCATAGGATCGGCAAATAGATGATAGTGCAATATTGGTTGCAACTAGAAAAAAATACATGGAAATTTTCATGTGAACAATTTGCAGGACTAAATATTTTCTCTTTCACTCTATCTACTTTTATATCAAATATCAAAGCTCGTATCTTAGATACACGTATAACTGAAAGCAAGCTTGTACACCAAATGTGCATGATTATATTACGAACATTTCTTAAGAACATTTTAAGGACATTTGAGGCTAAAATTCTCAAAATATTTAAGGACATTCAGCCTCGGCCCAAAAACAAGAGGTTCTTATAAAAGTAGATTATGGCGAAGCAAAGTATTTTTTACCACGACAGATTCTAAACTGTTGAAAATTTGGGAGTTTCTGATTAGCAAATATTATTTCTATACTGATTTTGCGTATTCGGTCAGTTTCAGTGTTATAGTTTGCTCTGGTAGTACTTTTTAAAATATCTTGTGTTCTTTCGTACATTTCGGTGGTTCAAAAACTGGTTAACTTTAACCCTGGATTAAGCCAGAGCAATTTCTTCGCCGCGCGAACGAAAGATTTAAGACGTTTCGAATAGAGTTTACATTTACTAGAAAACAGCATATCCACCCGTAAGCGGAGCTTAAATTAGTACGAGTGCTAATCGGCCTTTGACAATCCGGGCCGTAATACTTTGTTAAACTTTTTTTGGAAGGAAGTGCTATATAAGAAGTTTATACTTCTGGAACGTGAACATCCTTAAGAAAATACGGTCAATAGTTTAATCACTCATAGGTATGTACCATCCGATATCGACCTAGAATTAGGTTCAAAATACAGTACTTTAATATTTTTGGTTTATCACTTTCGAATAGAGGCAAATTGCTATATTCGATCTCAGTATAGTATCTCCCTTGTCGAATGCATTTGTCTATGTAACATAAAACCCCTAATTATTTATTCCGTATCGTAGTTAAAAGAAATATCTTGATAACCTAAAGAAAAGGATAAGACAACCTGTTTTCCGGGTGCATTAAATTCCTTGTAACAAAACCTAGCTTGATTAAGGAACATTTCATATCCTGGTTGCTGGTACGGTGCCAGTGTACATAGCGCGTTTCATTGTATGATGCACGATAACCCTATCAAGTATATTTTAGAAGATACTGCCGTAGCTACTTCACTAATGGCGCCGAAACCTTAGAAAAGCCAGGTTACGTCTGTGTAGCAGTTGTTTATGACCAACCTGAAACCATTTTAGACAATGAAAAATGTTCTTTATGAAATATTGTATGAACATTTTATTTCATGTTGTGATAATATTAGTGTCTAAATCAGTTTAAAATGGACTTTCAAACATTTGTAATTTTATAGGGAATTTTATTCTTCTTAACTCTTGACAGGAAGTCTTGCGTTTGCCTTACAAGTGTTACGTTGGTTGATGTTAGTGTTCGTTTCCTTCATCGAATGCAAAAATAGAGTTAAAAAGGTGGCCATAAAGCAATGCATGCTGTTATGTAGGAAAAAAAACAATGTTGAGGAAACTATGTAAGCCGATGAACTTCCCGATGCCTGAAGTTTGAGATATTGCTAGGATATCCTGAAATAACGTTTCTGAGACATTAAGCCTGTTAGAGATACTTAAACAATATTTATTCACTGTTAATATATACTAGAATAATACGAGGCACGTACGACCATCTTTCAGTTGTGTAACTGGAGTTAAACTGAAATCAGGCCCTTAATTTCTTTCCGCTTCTCTCTTTTGTTATATTCATATTATATTCTGTCACGGCTTCATCGGTGAGGATGAGCAACCTCCTAGTTTTTCGTCACAATATAGTTTACATTTTTTTTATATTTTTCATAACTCAAATTTTGAAATGTGCGCACACCCTTAATAGTTTGTTTTAATGGCGTGCACGTATTACTCTTTATTTTGTACGATATAATTGAAGTTTGGTTGTTTAAATTACTGACTCAAACAGATACTTCACGGCTCTTATATATATAAAAGATAATCAGCGTTTTAATTTTTTTGTTCAAATTTAACTGACTAATCTTTGTGAATCCTGAATTGAACCATCTATCCATTTAGGGAATAAATGCCTTTAATTACCCAGTAGGGTTGAAAGCTAGAAACATTTTGCTTCCTGGTATCTATGGAGATAGGACAGTCTTGAAATTAAAATACTTTGATAAAAACTAAATTGAAATATCTCAAATAAAAGGAAAATGATAAAATACCGGAATTTTGGAAACTTTTGTTTATTTTTTCAATTTATTATCCTTTTTCATTTTTGTCTTTTTAAAACTGTCGTCGGAAGCGGCGGATGATTCTGAAAGCGGAACTCAGAATCGATTGCTTAGAAACAAACGAAGCGATTCAGGAGCGTTTAAATTAACAAGCTAAAAGATAACTGCTAACCAATTGCAGTACATTTTCAGTAAAACATCAACTTCCTAGTGTGCTGAGCCTCAGCTTTTTGGCGAAAATAAATAGCGTATAATCTGAAACTGAATAAGAACTTGGTATTTTGAACTAGATTTAGGCCTATTTTTAAATTCAAATAACATCTTGCTTCAAATGTGACGCTTCTTCTATAAGAACCAGCAATTTTGCTGAGGGTCACCGTTCTTGATTAACTTTTTGGCAATTTCAGCCTCAAATCATTTATACTTTGTTTTTATTTCTTGGCGGATTATCTGGGAATGCACGTAACACTGTAGATTGTAACTGAAGAACTTCAGATAAGTATCGTCTGGAATGTGATTTCGTAACCAGCGATAAACTTTATTTCATTTTTGTTTTATATTGTATTGCTAAATTAAAAGACGAATTTCGGTCAAGTTTCTTCCGGAAAACTTTTTCTAGTTATTGACCCTCGGTCTGAGCTTGTTCTTAAATCGGTCTTAATTTTGGTCAAATCGAGCCTTGTTGTTCTAATAAAGTTGTTCTAATTAAAAAAACTTTAACTCATATCCATCAGTGGTGATAAAGCTGGAGTCACGTAACAAATTTCGCAGCTGTAATGTCGGTGTCGTTAGTTTTGAAACAGTTTTAATTTAGTTTTTTTATTGCTGCCATTTGAATGTGATATCACTTAACATTATCATGTCAAAGTTTGTGTCGATATTTTTCATTTCAAATCTGTCTTTTTCAATATTGCCGTTTAACAGGTTCCGCTCAGTTTGATTCTTTCACAAACTATGCTGTTGACAGACGTTTTTGGCGAGTGTTATGATTCAACAGGTGCTTTTTTAATCACGTGGAGTTGCTTATAACAATGACTTTGTGGTATCTATCAATTAGTGAACAAATGAGAAGATACTTTTTACCAACATTCAGTATCTGAAACTTGTTCCCCAAGTGTGACGAAACCGTTTTTATTTTCTGGAAATCTTGTTAATTGTTTCTATAAAATTGTCAAACTAAGCTTTTTCCCTTGAGGGCAACCAGTTCTTTTAGTGTATGGAACTTAATATGAAGTACTTTAGCTTGCTAATGGACGTAGCAGAAAGATATAACGGCTATTTACCCACTGAAGTACAAATGCTGGTACCTGCGTTTTAACTTGGTTCATTTGTTTTATCTCAGTGAGAGCTTTGTTTATGAAGTATGAAATTGATGTAGTGATGTAGAGTTTAAACATTTTTTACGTGTTTCAGCGCGGACAATTTTATTTCAGTGTTAAGTGGATTAGGTTTGGCAAAAGATGTTGCATAGCTTTCCCTTTTCCGTTCCTGACGGTGTTTTTTTTTCTCATTTCCTGTAGAGCTGAAAAACGTGAGCTGAGGCTTTTGAACTGCCATGAGCTTTCCTTTTATGCGATATCAAGTTTCGTTTTAGAAGCTAAGATTTGGTAGATGTTACAAGTAAATCGAGTACGTTTTCTTTTATAAGTATCGGATTTTGCCTAGACAAACTGTTGTGTTTACAGGCTACCAGAAAGAAAAAAAGTTATTTTAAGTTCCTTATTTAAAAAAACAGATGTTTTTATTTTGACAAAAATGAGGAAATTTTAGAGTAGTTGCCACCAGTAGGTATAGAACACACTAAGTAAACAAAGTATTCGAGGAGCCTAATGGATTTGGTGAACGTAGCCAAATATCACCCGACTCACATGTCTCTTTCCTAATTGAGGTTATAACGGAATAAATTTACTTTCACAAAACTAGTCCTTAATTACATGCCTATCGTTAAATTTCGTAAGGTTAGTCCACAACATTTGTGCTATTACTAAAAGGGTAGCACTAACCCTTTAAATTCCTTTATTGTGGTTATAAATATGTTAACATTCTCGAGCAATCGTATATGCACGAACATGTGCTATGCCTTTATTGCGCGTACTTTCTCGTGAAAAAATAAAAATAAAAATCCTTGTACTGTAAACGTTAAATGAATTTTTTTTTGCTCTCTTTTTTACAGAGTTGTTACTGTGAAGTCTCTTGATAATGCTGCTATTGCTATTGCAGTCCAGAATTCTCTCCTGCGATATGTTTTCATAATAATTATTAATTACCGTTATTGTTATCATTGTTATTATTTCTCGTGTTGTGGTTGTTTGAAAAGGAAGTTGATAGTTTCTGTTTTTGATAATAGTAATAGTCATAGGAGTAATAATTATAACAATAATTAATAATAATTAATAATAATTAATAATAATTAATAATAATTAATAATAATAATGATAATAACAATAATTTAAATAGTTTTTAATTGACAACAACTTTATTAAATCTTAGTAAATTCTATTTACATAATAACAATAATAACAATTTTAGAAAAACAAATAGCATCAGTAGATATCAACAGTTTAATAAAATCCATGGGTAATTATTACATTAGGGTAAAATAAAAATTAGCAATCAGAAGGCTAAAAGAATGTTGGAATATTTACATCATAATTTAAATAGTAGTATTAATGATTATCAGTAAGCAAGCAAAAAAGAACTAATTTAACTAGCTAAGTGTCGTGTTGTTTCGCAACTCTGTATTTGATCCAACAATTTTCAGCTCATCTTCTGAGCCATCCTCAGTGGACATCTTCAGGCGAGTACTCCTTCTCAGTAATCGATTCTTCCTATTATTGTTTTTACTATTGTTATCACTTGTTATTGTTATTATTATTATTATTATTTGTTATTTAAGTTAATGCTTTTTAAATTCTTCTGTCCTAGAGATGTTTGTCAAATCTTTCTAAACTGAAACAATAATAATCTAATCCGGCTGTTGGCCACTCCTACACAACCAAGGTACTTTCAAAATTACAAAGAGATTACTAACTATTGTGGTTTTGTCTTTGGGTGGTAAAAAGATTACTGGTATCCATACCCTGGTTTGCACTATATTGGTTAGGTTCCACTCTGAATGCTGGAGGCTTGGGTTCGATTCCTTACTTACGGTCGTAAAATATCTGACAAATATATCTCCTTCCTTTTACTGTTACAACTGAACTGAAATGGCCAGACTTTTTGCGTTCTTGGATAATGGACGGCCTTAAATTGTGTACGTAGTATCTCAATTTTCAACAAGGGAGGCTGTTGCAATCTCATAAGCCTCGATTCGAGATACTTTCGCTTTGGGATAGAATTAGGGATAAATACAATAAATACAATCTTAAGAAGTTAAAGATGTTTATATGTGATAGCCTTTGTGTTACAGCTGGTGTATAACAATTCAGATGGGCAAAGGCTTAGATCGATAGCTAGACAGATGGACAGACAGTCAGTAAGACACAGAGACTGTCGGATTGCTTGCTGTCATAGCCATTGGCATAGATTGAACTAAAGTTGATTCTTTATATAGAAAGAGATATTGTACATTTTAGCCATAGCTCCAAATGCCCTTAAGCGTAACATTGTAACCCAAATTAATGCCTACTTTTGATTGTTTTTATATTACTTATAGTCTAGTCTGTAAATTCAATTCGTATGCCAATATGAGATATAAAGTTTAATTTTGTCGAGGAATAACACAAAAAGACGGTGACAGGAATAATATCTCGGTAGACAAAGAGGCGAATTCATCAAAATGTAGGTTGTACAACTGTTTAGGTAAATGACGACGAACACCAAGAAGACAGAGAGAGAGCTTTCCCAATAGATTTTACCTAAAAGGAACCGAAAGGAAACTATGATTCAAAAATTACCAAGCCTTATGTTACTCAGATTTTGTACGTGCAGTCTTAAAGAGAACTCAATCTAGGCGTATTGAAAAGCTTCTTGTACACATTGATAAACATTGTAGTGGTTGGCGATCAATACATTTCTATTGTTTATTACTTAAAAGCTTCCGGCTTGTCTGTGCAGATAACGTTTCGTCTTCAGGGCAAAATTAAAACAAATGGAACTTTCAAAGAATGAAAAAAATCAAGTGACTGGGATTTTTGTATATTATAACTTGGATGTGCGAATTACTATGAGACGAGAGCTTGCAAGACGTTGCTATCTTTTAAATTTAGCTGCTGAGATTTCTCATTCTTTCATTGCATGCTCAATGTACATTATATTTTTTGTTTTTTTTCAAATTCGTTTTTTATTGCTTAAAAGGCTTCCATTGCTTGAAAATGAGTGACGATTAAGAAATGTAAAAGATATCGTCCTCTGAATAATTTTGATTTTGGATATTTTGTTTGGAAGTCTAATAGTTTACTGAGCATTCCATTAGATGTTTGCTGTGGTTTTCAGCTGAAGGACCAGCGGTTTTCTCTGGTGTGGATCAATATTAATATTTGCGACGTCGCCCACAGGAAACACTCAAAGACAAGTGTTTTTGAAGAATTTTTTTATCGAATTTTTAACGGGATTATATTGGATTTTTGTGCCTTTGCTTTCATGTGCTTTCAGCAGCTATATTGATGCACTTAACCTGGTTTCCTTTCTTTTTGTAGTTTCTTCCAGGTAGCGATGACTCCAGTCGTCTCGACTATTAGTATTTTATTGTAGGTATCTTCCGCTGGTTATGCAAAATACAGCAATAAAACAAAGCATCCATAATAGCAGCTTTCGTGCACTAGTAACGCTAATAAACCCTTTCCAACCTTAATGCCTGCAGTAAAACCGATTGAAGCGGGGATCATCCGACTGTAGCTACAGGTCAGCCGTTAAGCGCGTTTCACGCTGTGAATTATTTATTTCTTACGACTACGTACCATAACAATTTATAACAACTTAAACATTTTTCAGACGACTTTTTGTATTAGTAAAAAACTGTAATCTGTCGTAATCTTTGCTCTGAAGCTTTCAGGTGTTAAAAATTAAGAAAATGTCTTGTGCGCTCGTTTTTTTTGAAATTGGTAAGATGGAATTATATTCAATATTAGCGAAGTGGCGATATTTTGACTCCTGTAAATAACAACCTTTGGTCAATTAAATAAAGGTGCAAACTGAAAGTTTAGAAGAAGCTCTACTCGATAAAAATTAGGTTCTGTGCATGTTAAGTAATGTCAGCGTGCATGGAAAACTGATATATAAGAACTTTGGAAAGATGCTGTTGTAACATAACTTATTAACATAGGCTGCTTCAGTTTCTGGGATTTTGTGTAATAGAGGTTTGAAAGGAACCAAATTCTAATCCTTTTTAAAAAGCAAAGAAAGCACTAAATTATAGTATAATTAAGTTAACTAAAATTCGTGTGGTCGTGTAGCATTGCAAAAGCGTAAAAATTGTGACTGTTTATTTTGAAGCGAACTAAACTTTTTCAGCACGTTATTAAAGTGACGCTATCCAAAGATGTTTTAAGGGTAGAAAGGACTTTTCTGCCGACAGACAATTTAGAATTTTAACGATTGCAGGCTAGAAGACTGACAGGAGATCCCGACAACGAATACGTCAGAAACTTTACTGGAAACGGAATGGCTTACAGTTACGAGCTCGCTGGCCGATTGGTGACAGATTTAACAGAAGCTTTTGCTTTTTGCGGCTAAATCTCCGAATCAAAGCTAATATAGTCTCATGCACAACTGAATTCGCATGGTGTCTTATAACGTGTTGGCAATTAGGTTTTTCTGCCCTAATTATTCGATAAGTTTGAAACATTTAGTTTAGAAGAATGTCCGAGAAAGTTAATTGCTTAGAAAGGTCGTCACACATTCTAGAAATTAAAATGCATTTATTCCAACCAGTCTTTTTATTTTTGAGACTTCGTGCACCGTTCAAACTATATGATCGCATCTTAACTACAATGATGGTAACGACTATAATAATTACCACAGTGTTGTT